>PVIA01005617.1:0-111623 GCA_004024845.1 Tonatia bakeri
TCTCTCTAAAAATAAATAAAATCTTAAATAATATCACAGAACCCTGCAAAAGAGATACAATTTATTCAGATTAAGAATTGTTTAGTTTGTAATTTTTGCACCTACTGTTTTATGTTAAAAGAGAACCTGTTTGAGTCTTAATTTTGATGAGATATACATTAATTTATCCTTTCCTGAATTATTTTCAATTTCAAATATTGAATGTACTCCAAATACATTAGTTTTCAAAATTCTGCAAATTGACAAAAAAAGCAAGTGAAGCATAGTTTCATAATGACTAAATAATTATGCAGTAATTTATCAAGTTGGCTAATTATTACAGATTTTGTTCAAGGCTTCCATTTATTTTATTCAATATTAGTATCAGCTCTAAATAACAATTCTAGAAAATTAAGAAAGTAAATTATTATTTATTTAAAAAATATTTTGGTATCTAGCATGCTAAAATAAATTTTGTCTCATGCTTTCTTAATTATTAATTGACAACTAAAATGCTTGATTGAGCTTTAATGCAAATTTTAGTTTAATATGGGGATTAAATTTAAAATGTATAAAAAGTCGATCAGGTAACATGATATACCAAAGCTCAGTAGAAGAATCTATTGTACAGAAGAAGGAGATGCATTTTCTTTAATTTATCAGCAACTATAGTAGTTACCATATCAATATAAGTGTAGGCCAGAATTCAATATCTTTTGAATTCTCTATTAAGCAAAACTTTGTTATTATAATGTGTAGATGTTTACTTTATTGCCTTCAAAGGATTTTGATGTCTTAAAATAGAATTAAGCTGAAGATATACCACTTAATCACTTTAGTCACAGTTTCTTGGATTAACTTGGTTAAATACAATAATAAGGTGTGGCTTGTGTTAAAATGACATATTTTAATATATATAGTGAAAAATCTATCTTTTGCAGGCAATAAATTTAAACATTGATTATATTAAATCAAATTGTGTGCATATTTTTCATGAACATTTAAAATATACAATATTTACATAATTAAAAGTTTTATCACAGATACTTTGAATGCTTAATATAATTCTTCAAATAAATATAAGATAATTAGAAATAAAAATATTGCAGCTAAATTATCTGTATGATTTCATATTATGTTAATTTTATCTTGAACATTTGTCTCTTTTGTAATTGCCTAAAATTAAAAAAATACACATTAAAGTGCTGGAATTCAGAGAATTAAGTGAATAGATGATTAAATTAATCAAAGTTTTCCCTAAAATTGATTCCAGAAAAGAAAATAAGTAGTACTTTTGCATATTACACAGGTAATTTCTATACCTAAATTGCCCATTTTATCTTACATAGTGAAAAGGAAGTTAAATTCTCCATTTAACTTTGGCAGTTTCACTTGTAAGTATAAAATGAAACATTGTAAAATAAAAATTTAAAAGACTTTTTTACATTTCATTTTGTTTACAGTGTACATAAAAATATGAACAAATACTATATGGTCTAACAACAACAAAACACTTCTAGCATCTGTGTGAGATGGAAATAGGAAAGAGTTATTTGAGTAACCTGTGACCCCGTGATTATGTTCCTCTTACGGGTAGCTTACATTACTGAAAGTGGGGAATAGAGCATGAGAGGGCGGGTGATGGGGAAGGAAGTAAAAATTCAGGCAATAAATTAAGAAGCACTTGTGAGTCAGAAAACCTAGGATCTGGTTGCTGTTTTTACCTAATGTGTATGTGAGTTTTACTAAGTTATTTAACTCTGTGGAAGCTGAATTTCCTATCTGTAAAATGCACAAACTACGGCAATCTTCACATTGTTATATGCATTGTACAAAATAATCTCTGTAAACAGCTTACTTTAATGTGAAGCACATTTCATTAAATGGTTGTTTCTGTTTCCTTCTTATCTTTCTTCTTCCCTTATCCCTAATCCTACTTCCCCAAGACCCCCCTCTTCTGCCTCTGCCTCTCCTTTGTCTTTCTTTTTTCTATTGTCACCACAATTAAAGAAGGGAACATGAAAGACAATAGCAACTGCTGAGACTCAGAATCCAATAAAAAGTGAGATGTCAGGAAGCTACTCGGTTTGTGCTAGAATAATTCATTGATTTGAAGTTATCCGAGAACAGATTAAAAATTGATAAATTACAGTGTTTAAATTTGTACTCAATAATGCTAACTATGTCAAAAGAGATAGGATAATGGTTAATAAGGAAAATGATCAGTCATTCTCAGATGTTAAAAAATTAGCAAGACTAGAGTTCAGAATGAATCAAAACTGTTACTTAATAAGAACTGGTCTCATTCTCTATGGGACATTACATGGTTTAAGTGTGGTAAATGAAGGCAATGGATTTGTGTTGACTAGATAATTTTTTTTCAAGCAGTATTTGTTGTTCAACAGTATTTCCCTAGTTGTCTTGATTTCATATAACTGAGATAAATTCAATCACTTTGCCTTCATTATACTATTGAAATGCTACTAATCATTTGATTAGTACCTAGTGTGAAAGCAGAATACAGAAGAGACATTGTAACATGTGTATGAATTCTTCCAAATCCAGGAGATGTTCACATTACTAAAACATAGTAATATATTAGACTATTTGGAAAATATGACCACAATACAAGTTATAATACTATTCATTAGATTATCATGGTAATTAAAGTTGCTTTACATTTGTCTCTGAAAATACCTATTTCTATCTCATCTTGAAAACATTAGTTTTTAAAATAATAGTTATTGCACATGAGCATACAGTCAATGTAGAAAATTTAGAATGTAACAAAAATTCTAAAATGTAAAATAAAAATTTGTATTCTGAAGCCACACAAAGCATAACTGTTTGGTGCACTCCTATCAAAGCATTCACATATAAATCTACATATACATATTGACAAAATGGGATCGTTGTATCTGTACTATTTTGTCCTCTGAGTTTAACATCACATTGTGATGCTAGTGAAGTGACTTAAATAATAAGGGTACTACTTACCTATATAGCATTCCATTTTGAAGATCAGGCCAATCCATTACATTTTTCCAAATTGATCAATATTTGTTCCCTGTTTCATATGAAAAGACAACTATGTGAAGATAATTGCATTTTACAGAGAGATAGACAAATAAAGAGAAAGTTCTTACCAAAGACTTCTATATTTGTGGTTATCTAATTTTTGTTGAATATTTAAGAGTTTATTTTCAGACAGTGCCTATCTATCCTTCTGTAGCCACTGAGTACAATATTTCTGTTTCTTTGTTATAATTTTTAAACAAATGTTTCATATCCCACAGCTTCAGTTGAGTTTTTTATCCAAAATCTAATCATGTTCATGAATTTATTTTCCTCACTTAAAACAGAAGTTTCTAATAATCAAAATTTCTAAAAATTTTAATTATTAATAATAAAGTGTATGTTAGGAGTGCAACCATAATAATACATCCAGGTAACATGTCTCTGGGTATGGACATAGTACTTTCCTTTCAGGTGAAAAAAGTGAAAAAAAAATAGTGATTCCTTCAAGCCATGTTAGTGTAAAAAAGTTCAGATATTGACCCTTTGTAGTTCAAGGCCTTTAATTTTTTTAATTAAAAAAATTTTACTTATTTATTTTGAGAGAGAGAGAGAGAGAGAGAAACATTGATCTGTTGTTCCATCCATTTATGCATTCATTGGCTGCCTCTTGCATGTGCCTGGAATGGAGTTTGAACCCCAACCCACAACCTTGGTACATCAAGGCAATGCTCCAATAAATTGAGCTACCTGGTCAGGGCTATACTTTTTATATTTTGGTTCTATTTACAGAAAATAATTAATTTACAAATTTTCTGCTTTAGTAATGCACTCTTACTTAAAATAAACCTGAGATTTAATAAACTTTACATAATGCCATTAAGTCATCTGCTTGACCTTAACAAATTCTGTATCAGTTAAAAGAGTTAAGGTATCATAAAAGTAGACAAAACTGGAGGTGAATAAAATGTCAAGGTTTAACACTGAGCGACTGCCACATAATACCAACAAATTACATAATATCGTTACACCCGGTTAAGAGTGGCATTCTTCTGATTTGTTGTTATTGTTATAATGACATTTCAGAGGGTTATTTTAGTCAGTTTCAGATAATAAAAATTAGTCAAAGTTTCATTTCAGTGCAATATAATATGACAAAGTATAATACATAAATTCCTTATTTTCCTCTCCTTATTCCTATATCTATATTGACTATTTTAGTGATGGCTTCACACACAGATGACAGAAACAGGAACTTAAACTCTGGCTGTTTAACCTCCTTTGTCTCCCAACCCAATCCTTTCAAGTTCTGTCTACTCCACCCTTTGCTTCTTTCCTCACTTCCAAGGCATACTTAGGCCTCCCCATCTCATACATTCTCAGTGTCTGCCTCTGCTCCCATTCATCTTTCATGTATTGTCAGAAATACATTTTCAAGATTCATTTATGACTGTAATGGTCTTTTAATTAAATTTTATCAGTGATACTCTATTTATTATAAACTCCCGAGTCTGCCATTTAGGGCTTTATTAATTTGACTTGAAGCTATTTTTTCAGACTCATTTGGAATTGTTTCTCTGGATATATCCAGCATCCTAATACTCTTGACTCATTTGTAGTTACACAGCATGCACACATACTGTCTTTAGTCAAGGCTGCTATTAGGTATGCTTTGCCTCTCTGTTGAGTTTTAGGTTTCTGTAATTATCCAGAAAAACTGTAAACTCTCCCCAGCTTCCCTTACCAGCAACACATCCAACTTAAGTTAAATCAATGCCTGTCTTTCTATTTTTTCAACATTCATTTTAAATCTCTATTATAACAATGGTCTTTCTTTTTGATCTTTCCTTTCCAGTTTGCCCAAAAGTATTTATGTAGGTATTTAAAAATATTGCACTGAGAACCCTGATATGAACTCCAATGGTGTTCTAGTATGTGAGTGCACAGTGTATAGAGATACCTGAAATTACCCTCAGTCTGGTAGGAAAGGACACTGAGTGGTGGGCAAAGTCCAGAAATGTTGTACAAATATACAGAGCAAGGCCTGGACTACCTACTGGTTTTGAGCTTTTTCATTTCTTTATCAATCTTCCCAAAGTAGACCCTCAGGCTGTCCTCTCTCTGGGACAGATGTTTCCCTGAGGACTTCTGACTCTTATCCTTAGGGCGACTTAACCACTCAGTGCAGATTTAATAAATGTGGAAATAAAGTCTATTAAATAAAAAATAAAACACTTCAAGCTGACTGTTCTTTTATGCTTTTCTCCCAGATGTGCACTGACCCATTACTTCCATCAAACTTCCACCATAAATCCTCTCATTTACATATCCTTGGAGTTCTGTGAGAGACTTCATCTAATAATTTTAAGAGGCTCCTGGGGGCAAAAGAGACAGAAAATTACATGTTCATCCAGAGACTAGATTACATCAATTATTATTACTGGGTTCAATATTCCTGCTACCACCCTCCCCTCTGTGACCACGTTTATTCCATAATTTTTTATTATTATTTTTAATTTTCTGAGCATGAAATGTGCATTATGGTGCAATACATGACACAAAGAAATCATTATTTTTCTTAGTGTTTGCAATGCAAGTATTCAAGTTCAATATTTAGTCTTAATGTTATTTTATATACAAAAACATGTGTGTGCATGCACACATACTCATAATTGTCAGTGAATGAAGTGACCGAACACCAGTGTACCAACACAAAGGAATTCATAGCGATCTATTAAGGGCAATTTTTAAGGACACATATAAGACAAATTGCAATTTTAAATTATAGTAACTTTTTTTCTATTTCTATTTTTCATATAGAATTAAAGTAGTTGAAGAATGTCATGATTCTCTCTACGTGGACTTTGACACTGCTACCCCACTTTCCTAATGTGCCTCTTGTGTTAAACAGTCTCTTCTGATAGCTTAAAACTAGAAAACAGCTTAGGTGGACACTAAAGTTGTAGCAAGATAGCTGAAAAGGAGCAGTAAACTAGTGTACATGAATTTCATGAAGTCTGGATCTAGGCTAAACACTTATCAGGGTTGTTAGAGGAAGATTACTTATATAATTATTTAGTAGGCCAAGAAAATATGCCATTGGCAGAGCTTTTACACATTACTAGACTAGTTCAGTAGCTATGACTGGTGTATCTGCATGCTTTATTTCCACATTAATAGACTCAATTGCCCCTATTTCAGTAAGTTTAAATGTAAATCAAAAACACAGAAGTAGCATATGAACATATTGACTATAGGAACAGATAGAGACAAAAAAAAGCTGAATTACCATATTGGTGATCACCAAAGCCAGATCCCTGGTTTTATCTGCTATGGTTTCCTGAAGTAAAACCCTGCCTGAGGCCTGGCATTGTGATTACTGAGGCAATGTGTTCTGCTGACCTAGTTCCCCAGCAATTAGCATCTTGTGCCCTCAGTAGTTCATGTAATATGATTGATTACTTAATAAAAAGCATTTAAGTTTTTTCCATGTCTTTTCATGATTTGATAGCTCTGAATAGTAGATTAGTGCTGAATAACATTCAATTGTCTGTATGTACTAAAATTTAGTTTTCCATTCAGTTACTGAAGGGCATCTTTCCTACTTTCATTTTTTTCCCAGTTACAAGTAAAGTTGCTACTTTTGTGTGGACATAAGTTTTCAACCTATTTATGTAAATATCACAGTGCAGGATTGCTGGGTTGTTTGGGAAGAGTATGTTCAGTGTATTAAGAAACCGCCAAACTGTCTTCCAAAGTGGTTGTACCATAAAACTAGGAATGAAAGTTTCTCTTGCTTCACATCCTTACCAGTATTACCTATTGTCAGCGATTTGCATTTTAGCCATTCTAATAGGTATGTAGTAGTATCTTATTGTTTTTATTTGTAATTTCCTAATGACTTATGTCATGCATCTTTTTATATATTTGCTAGCCATCTGTGCATCTTCTTTGGTGAACTGTCCAGGTATTTTGCCCATTTATAGTCAGGTTCTTTGTTTTCTTATTGCTGAATTTTAAAATGTCTTGTGTATTTTGGATAACAGGTTTTTTTTTCAGAAATGTGTTTTGTAAATATTTTTTCCCATTTTATGACTGTCTCCTTATTCTCTTGACAGAAGTTTTAAAATTTAAAAATAAAGTCCATCATCTAAATTCTCTCTTTCATGGATCATGCCTTCGGTGTCATGTTTGAAAAATCATTGCCAAAACCTTGGTCATCTAGATTTCCCCTACATTATCTCCTAGATGGTTTACAGTTTTGTATTTACATGTGAATGCATGGTTTTTCCAGAACAATTTGTTGAAAAGACTGTCTTCCTTTGTAAAATATCAGTTAACAATATTGTTGTGGCTTTATTTCTGAGCTCTGTATTCTGTTTCGTTGACCTATTTGTCTGTTCTTTCACTAACAACACACTGTCTTGATTACTATAGTGTTACAATAAATCTTGAAGCCAGATAAATGCAGTCTTGTAACTTTGTTTTTTTTTTAAATATTGTGGTTTAATATTTTGGGTCTTTTGCCTCTCCATATACACTTTAAAATCACTTTATGATACCCATAAAAGAACTTGCTAGGATTTTGACAGGGATTGAATTGAATCTGTACATCAGAATGAGAACTGACATCTTGCTAAACTAAAGTACCCAGGATTCAACTCTCATGGAACTGTGTTAGAGTTCAGAATCAAGTTAGAGTTAGCGTTTACTTCCTCTTGCATCATTAGGTTCTCCATCATTGTTGGTTTCTAGTGGCCTTTCTGCTTTTCTTCCAAATAAACAAAACCAAGGATATACTTAAATGTTCTTGATAACTGCTTATATTCTTGATATCCTGATCCTGAGAATGAAGGTTTGTTTTTAAGCATTCCCAAATATACTCTGTACTTCAAGAGGCCTGAAAGAGTCCCAGGCATTTTTTCAACTAGTGGGATTTTGCCAGTTAGCACATATCAGCACTCCTTCTGTTCTCTCTCTTTTCTGAATGTTGCTCAGCAGTGCCTGAGCACATTTTCTAGAATAGGAATAGTTTTTCACGACTGAAACATGCAGTCATCTGACTTCAGAGGAGTAGTAACCTACCTGCAGTAGACAAGAAAAAACATAAAAGATTCTAGTTTCTTCAGCTATTCTTTTCATTTTTATCACTTTCCATGGCACCTCCTTAGATAAAATGCTGTTAGAGAAATCGTATGAGATGTCTGAGCTGTAGGTACTTAGTATTCAGCTTTCTTACTTTTCTATTCATAAATGTTAGTTCTATAATGTAGCCATCTCTCAGCTGCTGTTTTTTTTCTGTTTACCTTGTCTATATGGGTTTGAATGTTATTGTTATTGATGTCATTATAATTATAATTGTTATTATTGTGATTACTATTCATTTTTTATTAGTTAAATGAAGGTTTTGGTGCAGTTTGAAATAAATATGTTTCAGTTACCATATTCCTCTGGTATTATATTTGATTGAATAGTATAATAAAGATATTTAAATTTTTTTCAATGTCATTGGTCTGTTCAGTTTTTCTAATATTTATGATTATGTCAAAAATATATTTCTAAAAACCCATTTATTTCATGGAGATATGAAAATTTTTTCAGAATAAAGCCACTTACATTATTTGATTTAAGCATCAATTAAATTTAACCGATATTCTAGATACCTAAGATATGACAGTGAACAATGAATGTGAAGATCTCTGCCTCCACTAAATTTAGATCTAGTGAAGAAGGCATATAAAATAAACAATAAAAACAGTGACTGGATTATATAGTACCTCAGAGTGTACCAAGTGTTATAGAAAATATAGAATAGTGCATGATAAGAAAATAGCATTATCATTTTATAAAGAAATATAGATGAGATTACTAAAAAACCATGCATGCTGATTATGTTTATTCTCATTTACTGGGCATTTATTTTGTGCTGTATGATACATAAAATGAATCTATAATCAAGCTGATTAGAATAAATTTTATTAAAATCCAATATTATAAATACACATTTTATTATAAAGTGAATTCATTAAAGATAACCACAGAATAAACTTATTTTCTAAATATACTTATTAAAAGTAAACTTAAAGCCTTAAGTGAATTGCAAAACAAACAAACAAAAAAAAGTATGATTAAATCATAAACTGTGGATTTTGTAATTTTGACCTGGAAGAAGTTTAACTAACAAATTACCATTTTATTTTAAAAAAGACATTTTATAACTGATTTCAATGAATTTAATGTTATTTAGTTTCTTTATATTTGATATAACTCAAATAACATTAATATCTCATTCTAACAAAAAAGAAAATTCCAAACATATTTTTTCAGGAATGAAAGTATACAAAGTGGGGTATAATTTCACCTTTAAAATTAATGGAAAATTACTTTTGTCAATTTTGTTTGCTATATTGAGTGAAACTACACACTACTACAACCACAGAAGCAACATTAGTGAAAGTTATATTACTAAATATTTGTATATTTAAATTAAAAATATTTAAACAAATCTATACTAATACTAATAGTTTAAACATTTATTACTGAATATCGTTCTTTTCCACTCTACCCCTCACAGTATCAAATATCACAGAGTAACAATATAAAAAGATTGCTGAGTGTAGCTCTATGTGATATGACCTCTATTTCTTGTAACTGGCAATTTCTTTAATGGAAAGTTCTTAGAATTGCACAGAAATTGATTTTCTACAGTAGGCAATAACTGTTCCTACCTTGATTACTGTTGCAATCTTAAAAATGTATTCAAAACTCCTGAGAAAACAATGTTAATAACTAGAATCACAATTTATCTTTTACCGTAGCAAGTACCTGAGCAAAAGTCATACAATTACAACTAGATTTATATGTTATTTAAAAATTGGTTCAACATCATTTTTTATTCAAAAATTTCACATGAACTCTTTATAAATATGTTTCACCCCTTCAATTCAATGCTCTGAAAAAGGACAGTAGAATTCTAGAAGACATACATTACATTCAAAATAAATATTTAAAGAGTTGTAAATGAATATTTCATGTGCCTTAATGACTACATGAGGACATTTCTTATGTAGTATTTGGCATTCACATCATGTAGTTAAGCTCCATATATTACTTATTTTTTTTAAATTAAAACTAGTCATTCTGTTCTAAGATATTGATATTTTATTCTATGTAAGTGATGAGTATTTCAAAACTTAAAAAATGCTGAAAATCCACTTTTATCATTAAAAGAATGAACTACATGATTGATATGATGATATATACATGTATGTATATGTATATGCATAAATATATCAATATAATTATTAATAAAATTTAAAATTGCACACCATTTTTAGATGATAGCTTTGTGTTTTTATTTATATAGGGTATTGCTGAAAGTGAGAGATATAAAAATGATATATTTAAGAAAATAAATTATTTTGTAGGTATTCAATACTTTGAGTTAAAACTCACTTTTGAACAATGAAACAGTTTTTGCTTCATGTACATCAGTACATTCATACATGAAGCAATAGTTAAAAAAATGATAGACAGTCTTAATAAAATCAGTAAGGGTATATTAATCAAGAAAGCACTTTATTAAATCAGAGGTTATTATGCTAGAATGAAAATGAGCTATTTAGACATGATAATTTTAATAAAATTGTAAAGGTAATACTATTATCATACACACACACACACACACACATTTTTACATGTGAAACATTTCTCTTTTCCAAAATTTTGCTCCTTTTTAGAGTTATATTTTTCTTTTAAAGATTACATTTATGAATTTTTAGATAGAGAGGAAGGGAGGAAGGGAGGAAGAAAGAGAGGGAGAGAAACCATAGATGTACAAGAGAAATATCAATGGTTGCCTCTCACCCAACCATTACAGGGTTCTGGCTCACAACCCAGACATGTGCCCTGACTGGGAATAGAACTGGTGACCCTTTGGTTCTCAGGCCGGTGTTCAATCCACTGAGCCACACCAGTCAGAGCTCCTTTCCAGAGTTTTTAATACACACAGCCAACCATAGGAGCAACATTATGTTAAATAGCATAAGACAGCGTCACCTTTTATTTCTCTTTGTATTTTTGCTTTAAACTCAATTGTTAACTTGATCCACCACCAAGTGCACAAAAAAAGCATTTATTTACCATCACCTTTTGGTTCTGGAATATTTTCATTGTAAGTTCACTTGATTTGCTTCAGAGTGATGATGATGATGATAATAATAATAATACCCATAAATATGTGAAAAATCTGTCCCAGGCTGAGTATTTATATGTAATATTTTATTTAATAGTGATGGCAGCCTTGTTAGGCAGGTATTGTTATTAGATCTGTTTTGTACAAGTGAAAACTAAGGTATAGGTATGGTAAATAAATTTCCAATGTTTCACATCCAACAAATGAAGTAAGAAAACTTGAATTCAAATCAATTGGGTTTGCTTAAAAAAATATTTCCTTAAAAATTTCAAGGCCTGGCTGGTGTAGCTCAGTGGATTGAGCACGGTCTGCGAACCAGGCATCATAGGTTCGATTCCCAGTCAGGGCACATGCCTAGGTTGCAGGCCATGTCCCCCAGCAACCACACATTGATGTTTCTATCTCTCTCTCTTTTTCTCCCTCCCTTCCCTCTCTAAAAATAAATAAATAAAATCTTAAAAAAAATAAAAAAATAAAAAAAATTCAAATCTACCTTGGTAAAAGCACATACAATTTCAAACAAATTACTGAATAACCATAATGTGCACAGTCATTAATGTTATATAGATGCTACATGGTTAAGAAAGTTACATTGATAATTAATTTTAAAACTTGAATTAAGATTAAAATTGTCTATAGCATGTTTAAAAGTGTTTATTAAATAACTCAAAATCCAAATTAATTTTTATTAATAAAAACTTGTTTAAATATTTTAGTAGGCTTGACTACCCAGTATTAAATAAACAGTCATAAGAAGACAAACTATCCTAAATATGTTAATAATTTTTGATTAACAAGCACTCCTCAGTCAAAACAAGTTTTTGCATGTAAAAACTGCCTAACATTGGAGAATATACATCACTGTGGTTTTTGAAAAGCTAATTATGATTTTTCTGTAGGTTTAATGACAAATCATAACATAGTTAATGACATTATTTTAATTATTATATGTTGTAAATTCACAATTATGAATCATATATGCCAATGAATCAGATAAAATAGTTAAATCTTAAGTTTATTATTTATTTATTTATTCATTGAACAGATAATTTTAAACATTTACTCTTTCCTATAATTATTCTATATGCAGAGGACCTTTAATGAAAAAGATAGATTTACTCTTTATCCTTACAGAACTTACAATTTATTTAGTGAGACAAGAAAATAATGTATAAAAACAGGCCTCTCAGAGAAACTGACATTTTGAAGGGAACTAAAGATAAGAAAGAACCTACCAGACAAAGAGTTGTGGTGAATCTATTTCAGGAACCATTATGCTCAAAGTCTCCAAGGATGAGAAAGAACATGTTGCATTCCAGGACTGGCAGGCCAGTGTGATGTTGCACAGGGAGAAAGATGGGACATGGCCTGACAGGTGCTTGGGGAAGAGTCAGAGCCTGTCATGCTGAGACTCACAGACCGAAGTGAGTAGTGGGAGCAGAAGCCATCGATAAGATGTTAGTATGGGGAGTTATACATAATGATTAATATTTTATAAAGATAACTCTGAGTTCTCTATGAAGAATGGATTAGAGAGGAATGAAGCAGAAGTGAGTTCAGAATGGGTACCAGTTCAGAGTCTATTAGGATATTTCATCACAAAATGATGATGGTCAGACAAAGGTAGAGATAAGGTAGTTACAAAGGAGTGCACACATTTGAGCAAAAACCACCTAGCTTTTGCTCTAATGATGAGTCTACTGAGGATCCAGTGAAATTCTGCATTCCTCAGCTTCCCATGACATATGCTGGCTGAGTATTCTGTTGTTCAACTGTTTAAATAAAGAGACTGCTTTTGCCAGGTGGCTATTAAGAGTGGGTGCAATAGTCTGAGAAGCAGGCAAGGAGTCAGAGGGGGCCAGCCCTGTTTGGCAGATGGCCCTGTTTTCACTGAACCTCCTGCTGTTTGCCTCTAAGGCCCGGATCCTCCTGCCAGGCCTCTGAGAATCTTCTAATGAGTACAGCTCCTAATAGACAGAAAATAAGCATCTGGGCTGAGATACAGAGCACTGATGATGGCCATTTTCTCAGTAAAATTAAATGATTGCAATAGCTGCTGGAAAAACAAAAAAGAGAAAAAAGTTCAAAAAACACTCATTTCCTTTGAGTTTCATTATATCATACCCTTGCAGATTTTCTTCCATTCCTCTAACTGATGTTTTCAATTTTCTATGAGGTGTTTTCATCTCTGCTCTACCTCTAATAATTAAGATTCCAGTTCTCAACTCTACTTACCCAGCACTCTTGCCTTAGGCCTTCTCACTCATTTCCATGGCTTCAAATATTAATAGGTGATAAGTGTAACATGTCTGATTCAGAGCCACATGAGTTCCAAATCAGTTCATCATGTCTCTTCACACCTCCTTAGGAACATCTCAAATGTGTGTTCAAAACTAAACTCTTGCTCTTCCCACACTGCAGTGATTTCTTCTCTCATTAGTGAGACCTCTACTCATCTAAATTTTTATTCAAGCCAGACATGTTATTTAAGTCTTAGTACTGTCCTCTCTAATGCTTAAATATAAAGAAACCATCAGCAATTTATGTCACTTCACTAATTAGTTTTAATATGGTCTAAAAATGTCCTTTTGTCTCCTGCCAATCTCTATGGCTTTATCTTTTTCAACTTTCTCCCTCACTGAAAACTCTCTCCAGCCATCGAGTAAGTTTCATGACTCAGAGCCCTCCTAGATGCTGTATTCTCTTCCTAGAAAGCCCTCCTCCCATCCCCTTGCTTCATTCAGCTTTGATGAAGGTTAAGTTCTACTCGGTATCCGGACTGAACCATGACTGTGAATTTATTGACAGGACTTATGTAGTGTCTTCTCAATCTAAATTATGTTCTTCTACTACATTGTCCTAAAGCCCTGTTCATTTTTTTAATACATAAACTTTATCATGGTTTGTTATAATAATTTTGTGATGATACCTTGTTTAATAGAATCTTGACCAAAAGACAATATGCTCCATGACAGTATAAACCTTGTCTGTTTTGCTAACTACTATATTCATGGGTCTGTCATGGGCCCAAAGGCTTCTGCTAAATATTTGGATATATATAATCACTCTGGCCTGTGAGTCTCAGCATGACAGGCTTAATTCCCAGGCAGGGCAGGAGCCTAGATAGCTGTTGTGGTTCCCAGTGGGGTCACATAAGAGAGGCAACTTATCAATATATCTCTCACACATCCTTGTTTCTTTCCCTCTCTTTCTCCCTCCTTTCCTTACTCTCTAAAATTAAATAATTAAAATCTTTAAAAAATAAATAAAGCTTCTAACTTAAAAAATAACCTAATGGTATCTAGGAGGGCAAAGGTTATCTTGTTTTTGAGAGTGGCTTGCTTATTATTTTATTAATTTTATTCTTCTAAGTAACTAAATTGGAATAATTTTATGAAAGTCCAAAGTTATGCATTTAGATATACAAAACTCAGTAGATGAGAAAATAAGATATTCAGAGTAACATTTTCTCAACTTAACCTGTATATGATTTTTCTGTTTATTAAATGCATTTAAAACTTCATGAAATCTAAAGTTCTTTGCAATGATATGAAAACGTGGTTTGAGGATGGTTTAGAGGGTGGTTATATAATTATCTGTAATTTTCTTTATGAAAACTAGTTATTTCTTTTTGGGATTAATTTCTAAGCAGTTCAGTTTTTTTAAAACATGTTATCTGAAAAAAAGTTCAAATATGCCTCACCCTTTTCAACTTACCAGGAAAATCAATCAGCCTTGATATTACTGTGGTAAAAGTTTTGGATTTAGCTAACTAGACCCTTACTACTGACTTCTCTTCCTCTCCTCCTGTTTTCCTGCATATTAAAATCCAGTTGCTCTGCCTGCAAAGCAGTTTTCCAGATGTCTATACATCTAAGCAAAAAACCGACAGATGAAGCATAAAAATGGAAAAGGCTTGAAAAAATTAAAACCAGAAAAATGAACCATGTTGAGCTCAATTTAATGTGTACAGTCTTGCCTTAATTTTGTTAGTCACACCTGTTAGGATCAATATAATGATAAAACTCAGATCACTAGACTTAAAATAAAATTGTATTAAAGAAAGTATCACACAGTGGAATTTTTTTAATGCTCAGTCATTTAATTTTTATAGTGCCAAGTCATTAAAAATTACTTCTTAGGTCTGCACAAGCTGAGCCATGGGTATTTGTTTTTCCTAAGATTTTAAATATACAATTTTGAATCGTGGGAAAGATGAACAGCAAACACTTTCTGCAGATAAGAAAACAACTACAACTATCACTACATTAAAACTGATCAAGGTTTTCTTAGAAAGGGCAAAAGAAGACAGAGAAGCCCTAGAGATTTTCCCAGCCATGACTGAGCCATGGACAAGTACTACAGAGAAAGAAAATTCAGAGACTGTGGCTCAGGTATCAGAACATCATCAACACCCAAACAAATCTTACTTCTCTTTCTTAAAAAATTGTTGATTTCGTCATTTGAAATAATGAAACTGCCAAGTCTTAGTGACTTAAAAATATTTGATGTTATTTTTCCTTTTAAATAAGCTTCTGGTTTATTTTTCTTAAAGCAAATTCCTTGAAGCAACTTTCCCATGTAATATTTTTACTATATTTTCTATTAGCTAAAATTTTGAATTCTTCATACTTAAATCCAGCACTTTCCATTCTTTTTGTCTGAAAGTTTTTTCTCCAACCCCTGAATGTTTTCTGTCTTCACAGAGAGGCCTTCTTGACCTTCCCAATATAGTATATATTTCCCAATAACTAGTAAATAATACAATGTTATATATATTATTGTATTATTACTATAATAATATTGTGTTATTATTGTATTGTATAATATTGTATTATTAATATATTGTATTATTTACAATAACTATTGTGAATAGTTATTATACAGTATTATTATACAATAACTATTGTAAAATAATGCAATAGTTATTGGGAAATATAGTATATTTCCCTATGGTATAGTATATATTTCCCAATAACTATTGTATTATTTTAGATCGCTTTCTTTACAACAGATAACCACTAAAATTTAATTTTATTTATACTTTTTATCTATTTTCTGTGTTTTCTCTCATAAAAATCTATTGGCCAAAACAGCAGGGATTTGCCTGATTTATTTGGTGCAGCTTAATACTTTGAGTATTTTCTGAAACAGAGGTCTTTGATAAGTATTTAATTGAATGGTTGATTTATTTTTTTATAAAGTAGAGAAAGGGGAGAGGCAACATTTATTACTTGATTAAAATTTTTACCATAGTTTCTTACTTTATTAACTTCTACATTTATATTTATTTATAGTGTTATTAAGTTTTAATATTTTTCTTATTTTTATTGCTGTTCAGTTACAGTCATCCACATTGCCCCCACTGTTGCTCTCCCCTGCCCTGTCCAACACTTGCTCCCAGAGACAATCCCCACCCTACTGTCCTTGTCCATGGGTCCTTTGTACATGTTCCTTGACTTGACCCTTCCCCTTCTTTCCCCCATTATCCTCTTCTGCCCTCCCCTCTGGTCATTGTCAGTTTGTTCTTTATTTCTGTGTCTCTGGTTCTTTTTTGCTCCTTTGTTTGTTTTGTTGATTAGATTCCACTTATAGGTGAGATCATATGGTATTTGTCTTTCATCTCCTGTCTTACTTCATTTAGCATAATACTTTCTAGTTCTATCCATGCTGTCATGAAGAGTAAGAATTCCTTCTTTCATTCCACTGCTTAGTATTCCATTATATGATGGAATGCTAATGGAATATTAATTCCATGGTTTTTTGATCCACTCATTTACTGATGGACACTTAGATTGTTTCCAACACTTGACTATTGTAAACAACACTGCTATGAACATAGGGGTGCATAGGTTCTTTTGGATTGGTGTTTTAGGGTTCTTAGGGTATAATCCCAGAAGTGATATTAGTATTTGTCTTATCTCTCCAATAACATTTTAATGAGCCTATGCATTTATCTTCTACTTTTTAAACCTTTCTCAGTGCCACTAATGATATTGGTACAAAGATGGTGCTTAATACGTGTTAGTAATAAAAATAAAACAAGACAGGCTAATAAAAGCACTAAAGAAAGAAAAGAAGAAGAGAGGAAGAAATGTAGGAAGGAGTAGGACCAAAGCATTGATCAATAACTTTTAACAAAGTGGATCTACTAACAGGTTCATTCTAAATAAATAAGTAAAAATAGCACATTTAAAGTTTATTTTTAAACAGCTGCTATGATTTTTAAAAAAAAATTAAATTGATATACAGTAACTATCCTTGTTTTGTTTATATATTAGGTTGGACAAATTTTTCATTTTCACCAATAACTTTATTGACTTGGATATTTTGAGTGTGTCAGCTATCTCCCACATGGTATAATGTTGATTGTTCTTTTTTTTTTTACATTTTTATCGTCTTTATTTTTATTTTTTATGATTTTTTAAATTAAATACTTTTGAATTTTATTGTTGTTCAAGTACAGTTTTCTGCCTTCTCCCTTCACCCTTCCTTACCACCCAGCCATCCCTACCTCCCTTCCCTGTTTCCACCCCACCTTGTTTTTATCCATGTGTCCTTTATAGATGTCCCTGTAATTAATGTTTCAATTTGATTGCTATCACCTTCAACTGGTCTACCCGGCCATGGATCATCATCCAGAGAGCAATCTTTAGACTGAAACTTCACAAACTACTTTTAACCTGTTACAGCACCTTCTCCATACACTGCACAAACATTTTTGTGTGTTTATTTCAGTTGTGTTTTACCTGTCTTGAAATAATAAAACATAATATGCCAAAAATGGTGTGTATTTTCTTCCATCTTCAATATTAAATTGACTACTTCACCAATTTTTGATGTTTTTTTAAATGCATGCTGATATGCCAGTTGTCACAATTGTTTTGAATGAAGTTAAAGACAGCTGAACACTACTAGAACCAATAACAACAACAACCACAACAGAAAATGAACTTTATGACCAGCCCCATACATTCTATGAGTTTTAGCTTGTCTAAGAATCTGTGTTACAACAACTACTGTCAGGATACAGAATGATTCCGTAAGCCCTGAATAAACTTTCATGTGGCTGTATTACAGACACTCTCCCTACAAGTGGTATCTACTGATTTGTTCTTTTTCCTCCTGCTTTTGTCTTTGTCAGGATGTAGTATCAGTGGTTTATCAGAGTATATTAGCTGTGTGAGACAAGATTCTTTCATGGAGTATTATGCTTTGGAGATTCATCCACGCATATTTATTTATAGTGTGTTTTGTTTTATCAACATGTAGCATTTCACCATATGAATGTCTCATTAAAGAAAAGAGTGATTCCAATTTTCAGCAATTATGAATAAAGCTGTTTAAACATTTGCCGACAAGTTTTTATGTCAGCATAAATTTTCACTTTTTTAATAAAGGTAAAATAACTGGGAGTACAATTGCTAAACTTTATGCCAGGTTCATTCTCCATTTTATAGGACATTTTCCAAGTGTTTACTTTGGACCATTTTGCATTACCAGCAACAATGTATGCTGCTGATGCTCCACATCCTGTCAGCTAGTGATGTTAATTCTTCCTCTCACTGATGTTACAGTTTTTAATATAGTATCATTGAGCATCTGGCTGTGTGTTTATTTGCCATTTTGTTTATCCACTTTGTTGAATTATTTTTGCACATATTTTGCCATATTTTAATTAGTTATTTACTTTTTGATCAGTTTTCAGAATTCTTTATATGTCTAAATAAAATAACCACTTTTGATAACTGACTTCATAATTCTTCTTAGTCTATTGTTTGTCTTGAGATTCTTTTAATGGTTTCCTCAGCATAACAACCATTTTTAATTTTGATGAAGTCCCCCACACCATTTTATTCTCTTGTATATCATGTGTTTGTTATCATATCTTAAAATTCTTGGCTTAATCTAAGGTAATAAAAATGTTTTCATGTTTTTCTCACAAAATTTTATAATTTTATATTTTATAATTTAATCCAAGATACATAGTGTGTAATTTTTATATAGAGTGTGAGGTATAGTTCAAGTTTTTTTCTCTTTTCTTGTAGACTTTATTTATTTATTTTTAAAGAGACAGGAAAGGAAGGAGAAAGAAAGGGAGAGAAACATTGATGTGTGGTTTTCTCTTGTGTGCCTCCTACTGGGGACCTGGCCCACAGCCCAGGCATGTGTCCTGACTGGGAACAGAACCACAGGTTGGCACTCAGTTCACAAGCCACAGCAGCAGGGTTCAAGTTTTTTTATGTAATATATTTTTAAGTATATCTATTTGTTTTTAAAAAACTATTCTACTTGTCCAATATTTGCCTTTACAAACTCTTGTCAAAAAGTCAGGTGGCCATATTTATTTGGGTCTATTTCTAGATTCTGTTCTAGATCTAATCTACATGTTTAGCCTTCTGCAAATACCACATTTTATTTGCTACTATAGTTTATTGTAAAACTCAGAATCAAGTACTATGAGTTCTATAACTTCTTTTTTTTCCAAAATTATTTTGGGCCTACTAACTTTTGCTTTTCTGTATAAATTTTAGAATATCAGCAAAAAACTTTGCTGGAATTTTTTTTGAGAAATTGCATTTAAAATATATATCAATTTGGGAAAACTTGATACCTTTGGTATGTTGAGTCTTCAAATTCATGGTATATCTTCATAATTATTTAGGTCTTTTTTCTCTTGTTAAGCATTTTGTAATTATCAGCATGTCAGCATGCAAATGCTGTGTATGTTTTGTTTGATTTATATCTACAAACTGTATTTTGAGGAGGAAAAACAGAACATTTAAAAATTACTTCCAGTTGTTGATTACTAATAAATAGAAACACGACTGGATTTAGTAGCTTACTATTGCTTTTTCCACTTAGTTTTAAGAGCTATTTGGTAGAATTCTTAAATTTTTCAGTTTGGAAATCATATCTGCAAATAGAAAGTTTTATTTTTTCTTTATACACTGTATATTTTTGGACATTAAGATGTCCATACAATCCAAAGCAATCTATAGATTCAAAACAATCCCTATTAAAATAGCAATGACTTAGTTCACAAATCTAGAATACATATTCCAAAAATTTATGTGGAACCAAAACAACCAGAATAGCCTCAGCAATCTGGAGAAAGAAGAACAAAGTTGGAAGTATTATGCAACAATGATGTAAAACTGTACTAGAAGGCTACTGTAATCAAAACCACCTGGTACTAGCATAAGAATAGGCATATAGATCAATGGAACAGAACAGAGTCCAGAAATAAACCCATGCCTTTATGGTCAATTAATATTTGACAAAGGAGGTAAAAGCATACAGTGGATTAAAGACAGTGTCTTCAATAAATGGTGTTGAGAAAATTAGACAGGTGCATGAAAAACTATAAAATTAGACCGCCAACTTGTACCATACACAAAACATTCAAAATAGATAAAAACTTAAATGTAAATTGCAGAACCACAAAAGATCCAGAAGAAAACATGGCACAAATACAAGGTGAAAAGGTCATTGTGTATATTGACTTGTGGGTTACAAATAATATTTATGAGAGTAAAATAGTGTTTAACAAATTTTAGGGTGAGGGGAAAATAAGAAGATGTTAGTAAAGTGTTACAAAGTTTCAGTTACATACCAACAAGCTCTGGAGATCTAATACATAGCATAGGGATGATAGGTAGCAATATTGTACTGAATACTTGAAATTTGTGAGAAAGTAAATCTTAATTGATTTTATTATGCACACACAGTAACTATGATAGGTGAAGAACTGTTCATTACCTTGATTGTAGCAATTATTTCACAATGTGTGCATATACCAAGTCATCAGATTGAACAAAATATACACAATAAAAATAATATGGAGTGAATTCTCAAGTTCATAATATGCAAATGATGACTGTACTTCAAATTACACAGCAAAAAAATTATATGAATTAAAAAATAAATGCCTAGACGTTGCTGTGCGTGAACATCTCAGTGCCACTCAATGCTCAAAATTGTGAATGGCCTCCTCTGGAGATGTGCCATATGTAATCGACAGAATTATTCACAGCAACCATGGACATTGAATAGTCCAGGAGGTGCGTGCCACATTGTCCGACCATACTTATGACTCTCACATTGAAAGCACTAGAGACAGATACCATGCTTCAGGAATTGTTGAGCTACAAGAGCAAAACAAATCATCGCTTATTATTTTAAAAAAAATTCACGGATATATTGCTTTGTTATGTAGTCAATAAACACAAAACTAACTCTCAAGAAAAAAATCAAAGGAAATCCTAGCCAATTTATGTGGTTCAGTGCTAGTGGGAAAATTCTTTTTAAAAATGAGCTATTGTATTACTAAATAACCCCTTTTCAATGTTTAATTTTTTAGAAGTTGTTAAAAAGGGATTACTACTGGCAGAGTAGATATTAATAAAGTGGGGTAACTGTGATGTAATATGAGAAACTAAATATTAGTGACATATGTACATATTCTACAGATTAAATGAAGTAAGCTGTTAAATGTGCTTTTCTAAGATCTTTGTCAATTTCAAGTTGATTTTATTAGAAGAAAAATAGAATTTGAATAAGAGAAATGATATTTAATTAGTGAACATGTTTATGTTGAACCAGAAGGTCAGTGATTGATTCCCAGTCAGGAAACATGCCTAGGTTGTGGCCACCCCCAGCCTGGGGGCATGCCAGATACAACCAAGTGATATTCCCCTCTTTTTTCCCTCCCTTCCTCTCTCTTTAAATATAAATTAATAAAGTATTTCAGAAAAGAAAGGAAAAGTTAACATGACATTTATGTTTTTCATAGAGAACAAATTATGTAAAATAACAAAAGTGTGTTCAGCAGAGACTCCCAATGCTTTATAATAGGTTACTAATGTCCACATGGCTATAGTAAAATGAAATAAATAATCTAAGAGAACAGCCATCAGAAGAAAGTTCTTATTGGTTTCCGACATCTTTATCCACTTATTTTTTTTTTCATACACAGGTAAATAAAAGAGATTATGATTTGCTCTTTTAAAACATGTTTTAAGTATTTGGTGACATTTTGGTAAAACATCTTTCTGTAATGGATTCAATAAACAATAAGTCCTGGGTTTATTACTGATAATTATTCTACCACTGTTGGCAAAATATACCTGTGGCTAATTCTATTTCAGTTTTAATCAACAGCTTTCTTGAAGATCAATATTCCTTTTATATGCCTGATTTTCTACTGCTGGGTAGATGTTATTAATTAAGTTCAATGTCACATAATTTTAGTTAATAGACTTAAAACAGGACAAATTCAGGTCAGCATTTAGACAGTGGTCTTACATTTCAAAGGTTAGTATTAATGCATTTCAGTTACTATAATAAAATTAGCCAGTAATACCAAGAAGTCATCCCTTGTGAGGTACTTGTCTGCTCTTAACCACATGGCAAGAAGTGTTTTCAATGGAGGGGTGATTGGAACAAGTTTGCAATTGTTGCAACAGCATAAACAATAAAACATTAAAAATAAAAATTAAACAACAACAACAGCAAAGTGTTGTCAACGTACGCATGCTTATCTCAACTGCTAAGCCAGTGATTTCACAACAGAGATGATTATACACTTGGCCCACACTTATCTGAACTACTAAACAGACTGAACTTTTTCAATTATATATTTAGTTCCTGTTAGTTAAAACAATGTGGATTTTTTTTTATATATACATGATATATATACTGTGTGACCCTTAAATAATGCAGCCTTATAACTTGAGATAATTAGGGTAGAGGCCAGACTGTATTAATAGAAATTGAGCTATAAAATATTTAAAAAGGAATGTAGTTTCATTACCATTCTGTATATTTCAAACAATTTTAATCACTGGATCTACTGACACTGAATTAAATGAGAATAGTTTTTAAATTGTATGTAATGTTACAAAGACATTATGAGTATTTAAAGTATTTTGTTCTTCAGAAGTGGGCTAAGTAATTTTTCACAGGATTTTATGAAAACCACTAATTTGTATGGTATACTTATTTCTTCAAATAATAATGAAGCAATAACAGTAACTAAAACACTCAAAGAGTATACATAGTATGCCAGGTTCTTTCAAGAGCTTTACATATATTTACTTATTTAGTCCTCACAACAATGCTATGAGATGGGCTTATTTATGCTTATTTTATGGTTGAAAAAGTTGAGGTACAGAAGCCTGTTGAGCAAACCTGACATTGTTGCTGAGCCTTTGGCTCATAGGGTTTTGTCCATGATCATGAAATCTTCAAGTCCAGATCTTGCCAAAGTTTTCTTCTTCGTATCTAATATCATGCCTTATACTAGCTTATCAATCAGTCTTTAACATGTGAATATGAATTATTTCCTAACAATGTATTTTGTGAAAGCAATTTGAAAGGAGAAAACAAAATGGAATTAGAACAAGTTGTGGAAAGAGAGTAAATAATTAGCTGATGGAGAGCCACCTTGTCTTGGTGAGGTACCATAAAGGGAAGATCTGGAGACTTAAGGAGAGAGCCTTTAGGTCCAAAACCTTAGAAGAAGATACCCAGAAAAGACCTTGGAATAAATCAGAAGACAAATGATGTAATTGTTTCTAAATATTTAACTTCAATGATCATCATTAGTTATATGCATTTATTTAGATAGCTACCACTTATCTTTATAAAACATAATTGCTATGGAATCCCTTTAATAGTCATTTAAAGATAGCATTAGTTATTTATGATTACAAAATGTAAACTCAGGAACAACATGCACACTGTACATGAGAGGATAGTAAAACCTTTTAAAATAATTAGAAATTTCATTTCACTTTGAGAAATTACCAAAATATTAAATATCTGAAAATTAATATAACAGAAATTAATTATAAACCTCAAAGACTTTAACTTCATTATAACAAGTACATAATTTATAGCCTTAGAAATATTGGAAATGCTTATTTTGTATATTCATTAACATCCTTATATTTGTTACGAATACAATTCTATTTAGAATGTGTCTATTCACACACTCATACACATTCACTCTCACTCACACTCTCTCATGTGTGTGAGAGTGAATGAAGGAGGAAAAGAGGGAGGGAACAAAAAGCAAAAACATCAACTGAAGATAAACAGGACTTCTTTGTTTTTACGTGATTTCCAGAAAAAAATGTAATTGGCTTGTTGTTTGTGCATGCATTCTTTTCTCAAATATTTATTGACTGAGCTTTAAGTGACATAAAAATCTCCTGCCTAGACTATTTTGGTTCAAACCCATGTTATTATTTTCTGCTGAAACTAGTAATCAGGATTCCTGTAAAAAATTCCAATCCATTTATATAGAGAAACAAAGGAAAATTATTATATAATTATTAAAAAGACATGGAAGAAAACACTTTTTGTGGTAGTTGGTATTGTTATAGCTCGCTTCGCTGAGAGTATTTGAGAGAGAATGGTGGGTGCTACCTCTGGGTGGAAGTTTAAAGACCCAAGAAAAGCTTGTGTTTCCTCTCTACCTTTGACTGGTGAAGTCTCAGAGAAGGGCTGTTTCTCCAATTTCGGCGCCAAAGTGCAGACATAAAGTCATGGAGCAAAGCTGTAGAGGAGTCAGTGTATTACTTGAGGGAGAAATGAACTTTGTAAATCACTGAGATGTAGACATTTGTTCATGCAGCAGCTTAACCTAGCCAATATTAACATATTTATTCCTTAATATGTTAAAAAGTTAAACTTCTTTTTAGCACAATGTAAAAATGTTCCAGAATATTGATTAATATTATTAAGCAATGACAAATATTCTATGAGAAGCTTTCATGACACTGACCATAAAGTCATTTTGTGACTGTCTGTAAAAGAAGTGCCCAGACATTTATTGTCTGTGAAATTGTCTTGAGATCATTGGCCATCCTAAATAGTGCAGATGAGCACCACACTACAAATATTACAAGATGTTCTCTTCATCTTGATAAGGGAATGTGAACAGACAGGAGGTTAACTGCAAGGGAAAGATCACCAAAAGGGGAAAATAAAGTGGAAGAAGAAAGTAGAAAAATATCAATAAAAAGAAATCAAATAATACTACTCACATGTTGATGATTGCTCACTACAACAAAAACACAGATAAATATTTTACACAATACATTCCTTGCCCTAGAATCTCATTTAAGTTTTGTTTGCATTCAATTTTCTGACGAACTTGCAATAAGGTTGCAAAACCCAACAAATACAAATGTAAATGACAGAGAAAAAGCTAAGATTTAACATACTAGGTGCTTAACAGCGCTACCATATTTCTGAACATTCATTATGTAGACAAAACAGTGAGTAAGATTTTGCCTGAAAGACAAATAGATCACATTATATTTCAAGGAAAGGACGTTTAAATAAATTGGAATTATTCTGAAAGTGCTAAAAGCAATACATTTTTCAGAGAGGTTGGAGTTACTTTGGGATCCATAGTAATTTATGATTGATGATAGAAACATTATAGCGGGTATAAATTATGTAGAACCCCAATATTTTGATAAATTGTGTTTTGCTAAACTCAGATAATTTTGATAGAACTGTATGTCTGAAGCTATTATAAATAGTTATTGCAAATATAAAATAATAAATATTAAACAGAAGGTATTCATATATAAATGAAAAAGAATTACTAATAAATTCAGTCTGGAGAAGGAAACAGGAATAGTTTTAAGTGTAAGGTGACAACTTTTAAATTCCTACAAGACTTTCTGCACATTTCATCATAAGTGCATACCTGTTATATAAAAAGAAGCACTCTGCATAAATCATGGGTGTTGTATTTAGTTTTGCTTGATATATGGTTTCTGTTTTCTGACTGCTGACTTTGAAACTAATTAACAAGAAAGACAGGGAAAACATATTATTCTTATAGTATATAAATTGAGCAAGGAAGCTCAATTATATTTATTTGACATTTTATTATTTTCCTATTTCAATATAAGTGCTGATATTTTTAAATCTATGACATAATTTTGAAAATTATAAAGCTATGTATGCACATGCAGAAAATGTTGGGATGAACCATAGATCAGATAACAATATATCACTTATATTATTTGAAAGTTTAATATTGTACTAATGTACTTGAAGCTATGCCTCAGTGCTATTCAGTGGTAAGTGGCCTCTTTATTATTATTATTATTTCAGACCTTTATTAACAGGTGCTCGAAGTTTGTTGACTTAAAAAAATCATTTTGTAAATTTTCATTATGAATTAAAAATGAGTTCTTAAAAATCTCACCTTGACCAGATATGAAATAATTTAAAAACCTTTAAAGGTGCACTGAGAAAAACTAGGGTTATTTAAAAAATGTCATTACCAAAAGAGACATCTTTAGATAAAAATAATAAAGACCCCATGCTGCATAGATAATGCAGATAGTTCTAGTCATCTCGTCAACAGGCAAAAAGCAAACACTTAAAGTCTTCAGATCCAATCTTTTTTTCACTTCTTATTGCTGGAATTTCACATTCATTTCTTGTTGGATGACTAAACCAGATACTTGTAGGGATGATAAACTGGCATTTACTCAGCCCTGCCCTGCTCAGCTTGGGGAGTAGAAGAATACTCAGCTAGTGGGTCACTTGCTTTTGTGTCTTTGCGATCTGGTGGTCTCTAGTAGTCAGTGTCAATAATTGAATTTGCTGAGGTAGGCAGATAACTGCTGACCCTGAGTCCCATCTTTGTGATTTTCCTTATTTTCTTCATTGCCATCCTCCTCTCTAGGCCTTTTTTTTTGGGGGGGGGGCGGTTGGGGTGGGGGAGGTCCCTGTGAAATTGTGGTCTGTAGCCCTGATATATAATCTGTCTCACCGGTCTACCTTCTTCTCCTCCGCCCTGGCTGTCGGCACCCTGCAACATTTCTCCCTGCACAGGAGGGTTGGGATATTGTGGTGGAAGCCCACAGGGTCTCCGCCTGCAGTAAGGTAGGAGCCAACGCCTGTAGCAGGTGCTCTTGGGCCTCGCCTTCTAGAGCACTCCCGCATCCCTTTCCCTCACTCTCACTGTTCTGGTAAATCAGCTGGTAATTGCAGTGAGGGCTCCTATGACGAGGATAACATGTCTATAATGGTTACAGTCTGCTGCATATTTACTGCCTTGCACTGGAACTCCACCAGGGCTTGTAGCATTTGCTGGCCCCGCAGCCTTTTCTCCTCCAACAGCGTCAAACTCTTCAGTTTCTCCATCTCCTACAGTTTCTACTGTGAAGGTACTTCCTGGGGTTATTCTTTATGGCAGTCTGGTGTACAAATACATCTTCCTTGGTGTCATCCCTATTGATGAAGCCATATCTGTTTTTTACATCGAACCATTTTACCGTTCCTAAAACCTTTGTTTTGATGTCCTTGTTCCACCTGGCAGGTGCCTCAGACATCAGGCCGCTCAGGCCTGGCTCCCTGCAGCCATTGCCCACAGTGTTGGGCGTGTGTTGGTAGCCCCTGAGGATGGGAGCTGCAGGCAAATGCTGGATCTCAGCCTCGCTGCTCATGGGTGCAGAGACGGAGATTAGGGCCCCGCTGCGGTAGCTGCGGCTCCGCAAGGAGTGAGATGATTACCAGGCCAGAGGCGGTGTGCCTGCTCAGTGTTCTCTGGAGCCACTCTGCACTCCTGCTACCGATTCAACTTGAACTCAGCCTCTTAACTGAAGTACAAAGCATGGCAAAATAGATTTTGACAAAACTGAGTCTTCCCTAACTGGCAAATCTCCATTTTCAATCTAACTAAAAATATTACCCAACAGATGGTGAGAGTCTTACTGTTGTCTAAAGGGACGTTGTTAGTCACATCTTTAAACTTTAAAGACCATTCCAGATCACTGCTTGGGATGTGGACTTTGACAGACTGACCCTAGTTAGATCCTGAAAAGAGAAACATATAAATGAAAAACTGAAGGGACAGTAAATTATAAGATACCTTATGCTTAGATACCCTTCGAGTATCTTTGGCATGGAAGGAAAACAAAGGTCTATCATAACAGAAGTTCCTATTATCAGTGTGAAAACCCATGCATTTCTTCAGTAAACATGTCAGATGTCTCACCCACATCTGCCTCATCTGTCAGCATGATACGTAAAGACAATAGCTGCCATTGGTGTGGTCTCTAATTTATTCTTTTTCTTCCACATGTACCTTCCTAACCATGTAACTTACTGGAATTTTGGATAAACCACAAAATGTCTGTTAAGCTATGTATTTGTCATATAAAAATAGCATAAAATTTAAAAGTATAACTACTATATATTTCTTTTTGTATCTTAATACATCTTGACAGGTAAACTAAATAAGTTATAGTATTTATAGTACATAAATCTATAATAATTACATATCATTTAACATATATGTGAATAAAAAATACTTGATGAAATTATCTTTACCACTCTTTTTAAAGAACCAAATATATTGCCTTGTAAATGCTTTATTTTTAAACTCCCAGTGTCAAAGTATAATTGATTGCTTGCAAATCTTATTTGTAAGGTTTTTGTGTACTTCAGGTCAAACTACCTGAAAATGAAGAGATAAACTTTTTGCTAAAGCATCTCTCCCACTTGCAAACACTAAAATGTTGAGAAGAACGAGGAATAATGGTGCATCTTCATGCACTGTTTTTATTAGGTAGACACTGTCTCCAAAGTAAATTATGTCCAGATTAGATGTGATTTAACACACTAAATTATCTTGCAGCCTTTCCTCTCTAGACTTATTTATTGTGTGCCCTATTGATAGATGAAAGGCACAGTGGAGAAGGATTATTTATCTAGTAGTAGATTATCTCTACTACCAGTATAGAAAATGATAATACTTATAGTCCCCAAATTATCTATTATTACCTATTCTGAGACACAGTCAGAGCAACAATTGCAATTACCTAGAAAGAGTAACTGTATTTAATAGCTCACTCGAGTGAACCTTAACTCTGCCCAGAGGGTTGTCATATGAAAATCCCAGCAGATTCTGGTTTAAGTGAAATGCTCTGTTCCGTTATTTCACGCCAGTTAAAGCACAAATTTGCACTATAATGATAGGAATGGACCACTTTTTCCTCTCTGGTGATTTGAAATACTAAAGGCTACTAAATTATTTTTTCTTAATTGTCCTATTTAGCTTACCCTGTGGGAGGAAAATAAAGTCTAATACAAACAGTCGTTAATGGAAAGTCTGTTACTTAAATGAAGGATGATTTATAAGCTGCATTTTGCAAAATATGACATTAATCATTACTTTAGGTTTTGCTGATATAAATGATTACAGGAAATTGGGGTGACTGAGGAAAAGAACATCTATAACTAAGTGTAGAAATTCAAATTACATGTAGACATTTTAATCTCCAAGCTTGCCACCAAAACAAAATTGTATAAAATGTTTTTCAGAAATAGGAAATTAAGCCTGAGATTTATAAAGAAATGAAGAATAGAAAATCATTGACGTATATTTGGGTACATCTGTACAAATACTGACTAAATAAAGCAAAAACATTAATTTTATGTAGGATTAAAATAGTATAAAACTAACATATGTAATAACAAATATATAAATCAGATGAGGTCGCAACGGGAATTACGGTACTTTCATTTTTAGGGGGCAATGATTCAAAGATAAATTACGTTAGATTTTGACATTACAAGGGAGGCAGAGAATAAATGGTAAATTTACATTTAGATTTTGAACATATGATATGTTCCATTGTAACTGATAAGTGCATAGCATGTAAAACTCCCAATGCAGTTGAGGAAAACTATGGAATGTTAAAATCATTGAATGTAAAAGAAGGTGGGACTAGAGAAAATAAATGCACAGAAGGTAGAGTACACGGAAAGTAGATAAAAATGGTGGTATAAATTCAAATATTGTGAAAAATAGAAGTGCTTTAGTTACAGAATAAAATTTCAGAGAAAGAATAAAAGAAACCCAATAATGTATTATTTGACAAAATCTACATTTAAAATAAGAATAAAAACCAGCTGAATGTAAAATGATGAAAAAGGTATACCAAACAAAATTTGTCAAAAAAATACTTTTAATATTGGTAAAATATGCTCTATATTCTCCACTAGAAATAAGAAGGATGTGCTAGAATCTGTCCTGTTTTCCCCTGCATCCATTCCTCATTCTCTGACTGAGCCCTTTGACTGACACAGGCTCCTGGTCCTTGCTGGCTCTGTCACCTGATCAAAGGGTGGCGTGAACAACAGACTGAGATGTCCAGAAAGGAAAGAATTAGGGTGTTTCAACCACTCTGTCTCTGTGTCTTGAGCTATGTGTCCCTCAGTGGTCCCTTCTTCCCTTAGTAGATGCTCTGGCTTGACAGATCCAGCCTGGCCCCTTGGGCTCAGGTAACTGCAGCTCCTGCCTCTTACCCTCTAGTTTAGCATGGCCATGGCTTCCTTCTATTGCTAATTCATAGGCTGCTTCAACATCTCCTGCTGGCCTCTCATCATTCCCATGTAACTTAATTCTTGGTTTTAAATTTTCTCTGAGTCACTTACTGTCATTTCTGTCTTACTGATTGGACTTTGACTTCATATGAGGGATCACCCTATGATGATGAAATACTTTTTCACCAGAAATGTATAATGATACTAATTTGATGTAAACCTAATACCATAACTTCAAAAGATATAAAAAAGTTAGAATTGCATATACAAGTAAGTAAGTTCACCATGATACCAAGATATCTTAATAAACACCAACAATTCTTCTCAAATGCAACATTCTTCCAAGCTTACCAGCTTGGGAGAAATTCTAATTTCTAAACAAATTGTATAAAATCATCAATTGTAAAACTCTTTCACATGCATAATTTTCATTTGTGTTACTCACCCTCACTATTTTAAGCACATCTGGAATGCCTATTATATGCTATTACTAGGTACCTGTGGGAGAAAGTAAAATAAAAACCCATTAATATTTCCAGTTCAGTAGGAATACCGACAACTACCAACATCATGAAATAGAACAAATATGATGGTAGAGATGTACAAAGTACCAAAAGAGGAAATTGCTTGTGAAGGAAATTAAAACAAGATCTTAAAGAATAAAAGGAATTTGTATGAGGAGGAAATCAAAAGCATATTCATCAACTCTTTTATTTATATATTCAATCTTGATCATACATTTTTCATGCCAACCACAATTTCTGGTACTGAGCATATGTAACTCCGAAATGTAGTGGTTGATCTTAGAGAGTTCATAATCTACTGGGGAAACAGAAGATTCAGGAAAGACCCACTGTTTAGGCTGAGGAAAGGGAAGTTAAGTAAATTTCCTATAAGAGGTGATTGAATAAGGAGCCTTTTGAAAAATTAAGCAAAGTAATTATCAGAAGAGTGAGCACAGTGAAGCTAGTGGAAAAGGATGGGAACACTGTTTCAAGTGGTGAGAAAATATCTCTTCAAAGGAAAGCATCTCTTTCTTTCTTTCTTTCTTTCTTTCTTTCTTTCTTTCTTTCTTTGCCCACTTATATTCTACCATTCTTGAAAAATGAATCCATATTTCTAAGCAAAAGTTTGCCTGGTGTACAATTTCTTAGTCTGCCCTCTAAAGACATACTATTTTAAACATATTGATGTTCTCAAAAAAGGTGGATACTCAAGAATTTGAATTATGTATGCAATACTATCAATCAGGAAGATACCCTTCCAGTTTAACAAATACTTTGGATTTCTGTTTGATTATTATCACTTAAAATAACAGGGAAAGAGGAAGTAAGCTTATGAAGCCTAGAAAAATTAGCTGTTAGTTTAATCCAACTTGTTTCTTGATACTTCCAGAAGAAATTGTGAATCAGAAAGAATATTATTTCCTTTAGATAGAATTTTGTTTGTACTTTATGCTACTTTCACTTTAATTTTCCTTCAGGCTACCAAGTGTTTCTTCAGCTCCTTCACAATATGTGACTCTCTGCTTGGGAGATGATATGGGTTATGCATGAAACCAGAAATATCAATCATTAATAAGTTACACATTAAAACCTTTGTTTGTCTTAACACAAAGAAAGGAGTTTGACATCCTGGAAAAAGTTTCAGGCATCATTTTCTGTTAATCTGATATAATACGCATTATACTTCATAAGTGAAAAATGGATAATACCCTTTTATGGGACAAGCTATATTCCTTTTTCCTCCAATACTTTACCTCTTACCTGAAATTCTCTTCCATAATAGAGCCAACATAATTCTTGTCACATTTTGTTCTAATTTGCTTTCTCCTTTTTCAGTGAACTTCGATGCTATCCAGAATCAGTAAATATCCTAAAGTCAAAATACTGAATTCCAAATACCTATAATCCACATAGAACAGATGGTGAATTCCAGCAGGGCCAGAGAGGCATAATTCAAAAGTGGAACAGAAAACCTCACAATTTCTGAAATTATAATGTGGTAGAAATCAAGTTTATCCTTTAGCACCCCTCCAATTAATGGCCTAATTTGCTAATAAAATTATCTGTAATTGAGATGAATATTTGATTTTTGTAAATTTATTAATTTGGACTTTTAATTTGCTTATTCAGCTTCCTCTCAAAGCAAACTTATATGTAGTTGAACTAGTCTTTTCTTTTTACTGCAATTAGTTTTACATTTAAAAGAAGAAACATATAAAGTTATATGTGTATTTACATATTTATTGAGTTATCATTGTAATGAAAATTCCATAGATGCCTAATTACTCAAAAATATTCCAAGGTTATCAAAAAGTATCACTTGCTACTTAAATTCATACCTCTATACACATCCTCTAATACGCTCCCTTGCAAATACTACTCTCTAGAAAGAACTTATCACTCACGCCTTCCAATAAGAGCTGTGTCAAAGTGTGCTACCCTGCATTTCCTTTATACTTCATAAGAAATAGATTCAGTCAGTCAATAGTATGCTTAAAAATTATTTTGTAGTTTTCTCTGGAACCTTGACATTTTAAGTTTTTGAGACTCCTGCTTCTTTTTAAAATTTGATCTTTTTTACCCAAATATCACACTTTTATTGCATTTTGATAACCCAATAATATTTGTAAATGAACATTTTGTGCTTATGACTTGAAAGCATATAGAGCAACATGGCAAGAACAAGTTTCATGTTTTAATGTAAAATATTATTATGGCTTTCAGCAGATGTTAGATTTCCAAACAAGTTGGATCAATTCTGAATTCTGATCAATTCACACCATTACTATTTAACCTGGTGACTCAGCAGAGAGAACCTTTTACCCTATAACAAAGATAAACTAACTTTTCTTAAAAATCTGAGACAATTAAGAAAAAAATGTATTTCCAGGCCGAAATTTCTTTCACTCAACACGACAATGTTGTTAATAATTTCCATGATGCAGGGATAGAGAAACTGTCTAATATATAAAACATAAAAAAGAAAATTGTTTTATCAGATAATAAAATATTTTCTTTGAATATTGGTGATTTTTCAGCATAAATGCTTATCCCTTATTTTGTACAGTACTTTAGAATGTGCAAAGAACATTTGTATGTCTTATAATAAAGTATGAAAATAAAGTATGAATTACACATTATTTCATTATTTTAAGTAAACACAGCTAGAGCCATGAGGTCTGCTGCCAAATTTCACAGGGAAAATTAACTCCAATAATAAGACTGGAATCAGGTTTTTACGTCCTCTGATATATTAACCCTAATGTTTCCTAGATATTACACCATTAAAGAACAAGACTTTTTCATAAACAAGAAAATATTTTTAAGACCGTGTAAAATTATTTTTAAGAACGAATTACTACAGAAAGCTTAAAGCTCTAATTGAGTTCCAATCTCTGACTATTTCTGGATCACAGACTTCTAGCCCCTAGCAAAAGGGCTCTGGTTTGTGGTCCAACCCCAGCAGATTACCTAATTACTTGTTTTCTCAGTCTGCCCTCAGTCTGTCCATAATTCTTCTCTCCAAACACAGAGCAGATTTCTACCTTAATTCCACAAAACTCCTCTTAGTCCAAGCTGTAACTCTGAACCTAACTTTAATGAAAGTTGAGAGATAGCAGGAAGAAATTACAGTTCAGAAAAGAAAATGTTAGCAGCAGACAGGGTCATAAATTCTCCTGGGTACCACAAATGATGAGTCTTTATAGGGTGACTCTGGCTCTCTCTTGCCTTATTGACCATTCTCTGGCTGTCAGATGGCAAGGACCAGTTTATCTCCCTCAATGGTGATGTCTGGAAACTGACTACTATCTTCATCTTCTCCTGACTACTGTAGTGATGAAGAAAAATATTATTTTCTACTCCCAGGCTCTTGCCCACCTTCATTTAAAATCTTAATAAACTGTACAAATGCAAATAATCCACAATTAAAAAGAACTTTAAAATTATTGTGTGGAGCAGTTTAGCTTGAATTACTCCATGACTACATACAATTTTGCTTTTCTTCTGCAAAAACAAAATGCTCATTAACATTTTCCATTAATTTTAAAAAAAGGTTTTGCCTAAAAAGGCTTACAAACTTTAGCTGACAGCTTTAAAATATTGTTTTCTTCCTCTCTGTGGTGAGACTGGCAGCTGATCACCAAAGGCACTCCTCTGTTTTGGCCACATGTTTACAGCATCCTTTACACTTAGGTGTATCGTGTTAGCCAAAGGACTGAGAGTAAAAGTAAAAATACCACTTCTAAACCATACCCTTAAAAGTGATTTGTGCATTATTATCCATGCTTTTCTCTTCTGTGGCTTCATGTGGAGAAGGATGGCAACCTTGGGGGCCGTGGTGGCACAGCCACAAACAACAGCCAGGTCTGTCAATCATCATGTAGAGCAATCTCCTGTCTGCAGCAAAAGCACTGGACTGTTGTAAAAATAAAGTTTTCTTGTATGAAATGATAGAAGGCATTTTTCTTAAATATAACATTATATTTTCTTAACAATTGTATTTATGTTCCACCCTATTAACTTTCAAAAACATTAGGTCTGTCCTCAATATATGTTTACATTGCTTTATGTTCCAGATTCTCTTACAGAGAGCAGGTGCAAAGATGAAAGTGGTAAAGGCCCCCATCCTTCCTGAATAAGAATGCCCCTTTTCTGAAGTTGTTATCTCTGCTGGGTTTGGGGAGATCTGGATGAGGTAAACTGCCCCAAACTGCTGCCAATTTACCTGCTTTGTGCCAGTGCTACCTGGTTTGGGGTAAGTACTGACTGGCGATAGGAAAGCAGAAAAAGCTGTGGATCTTAGCTTCCATTTTTTTGGACTCAGTCTTCACAATCCCATAGGACATTCTCTTCTGTAATCCCCAGTGTCTTTTTCAAATTCTGCCTCCTTCTCATGAGTCTGCTGCAGAAGATTTTTTTTCCTTCCAGTTTTATTCTTATTTGGTGAAAATCTTCATTGACATTAGGTCTTGAGCTTGTCTTTAAAAACTGCATGTACTAAAAAAACCCTCATCTATTCTTTATTGTGTTAAGGAAGAAAGACAATGAATGCATCTTGCTCCAAATTGTTTTACAAAAAAATTACACAATAAGGGAAACATAAAACCACAACCCTCGATTCCTGGTAAAAGATGTGGATACCTCATTAAGGCACAATGATGTTAAATGTTAAATAATTTTAAACAGTCCAGGGGAAGACTCTGGCTCATATTAAATTTAATGATATTTGGAATGGGCAGAGTCTGAGCACAGACAGAAAAAAGAAGAAAAACAGAGAAGAGCAAATATTGGCAAGAGGTTACAAGTCACACCTAAATGGGCAAAGTGTGCCATACAGCAAGACTGGAGAGAAGAGATATGTACCACTCTGCGAACAGCTAAATGCATTTGATCCTGCTACTCTCTTAAGCTTTCTTCCTTTTCCTTATTAACCCCAAATCCTTTCAAAATAAGTTCTGCTCTAGTTGCTTTATTTTCCAACCACCTGTTCACCCTTTAACTCCTTAATCAGCATATACAGGCTTTATGAAAAGTCACAAACTCTGTGAAACAGAAATGGTTAAGAAATAGGCTTTGATGTCCTAAGGACATGTGTTTGAATCCAGACCCCGCTACTCAACAAAGGACTGAAATGGTGAATTAATCCTGCCAAGCTGCCATTCCTCACTGGCAAAATGAATAGCATCATATTTAATTCTTGTGGTTATTATGGTAATTAAATGAAATGAATAAAGGTAGGTTGTTTATCACAATCATTATTGCTGGTAAAAAAATAATGGCATTGGTATTCACTAAATCCAATCTCCTTTTTTCCCCCGAGTCTTTTTCCTCTAGACTGTCCAAAGCATTCAACAGCAGTGCATTCCTTGAGATCCTATCCCTCTTCCTGACTGGGAGATACTAGTATAAACCATAAGAAGTACACTCCTAATTGTGACATCCATCATCTCCTGCAAACCGTACTTAGGTATCTTTTTCAATATTATTTCCTAAAAATAATCTTTATGAAATTTCACTCCTGTTCCATTACACATATTTGATCCTTCAGATATACTTTTCAAATTCTCCAAGGGTTTTTCACCTCCTCTTTCTAGTCTCTCTGCTTGGAATTACTCTTAATGCCATTGTCGTTATATTTTTCATAATCAGAGAGAAATTTGTACATACTAAAAAATTTAATTGTATTATAAAATATTATTGTGCTTTATCACAATCATAAGTGATTGGACAATTTCACAAATTGCTTATTTTCAATTTTTAACTTCATGGAAAGTGTCATCTCCTTTTCCCACTAACTAACATTTTTATTTGGGATTATAAATATGCTTGAAACTAGAACAACTTGATTTGCATTTTCTCTAGGCAACAAATATTAGAATCCTGATATGGACTGCTGTTTTTCAACAGAGGTGAGACAAATTAATCCTGCAAGTGACAATTCCTATGACATGTTTTATGCTTAGCTTGTCACTGGTAATTGAAACAGAAGGCAGAGTGGTTTTAAACTTTACTGATAGCATATCACTTTACAGTGGTTTGTCCATTTTTGCTTCTCTTCCTGTTTCCAAACAGTGCCTGACTCAGATAAGAAATCAAAGTTTAGCTGGAAAATATAGCATGGATTAGTTAAGGTAGCAAAAGTGACAGAACAAAGATACAATCTGAGATAGTGAAACCTGCAATTTTTAGGATCACTTTTTATCTCCTCCTCTTAACTTTAGGTATTTTGTGCACATTTCCCCAAGACTAGTAGCTTTGTATCTCTTGCTATGTGTTGTCAGATTCTGTTAAGTTTGCTATGAATTTATCAAGTAGGCATTAAAAAAACTTTTCTATATGCATGATCTCTAAAAATAAATATAAATATTTACTAGAACATTTAACATAAACTAGTAACTGGAATTTCTACTTCTTAGAATATTTAAGGCTAAATATGATTTATATCCTCTAAAATATCTATATCTATTTATATCTACATATCTATATATCTATACACACATTAAGTTTTTACTCCTGCTCATTTATTTGATCTGCATAAGCATTTGTGTGTGTATGATAGAAGGAGGTAAATTCTCAGCAGGGCTTGTGTAAGTTCAGATCTTCTGAGAAACAGATTTCAATGTAGAAAAATACATTCAAATGATTTGTTAGGGAAATGATGGTGAAGACAAATTAAAAGGGTGAGAGGGCAGGTGGTGCTTGGACGGACTGCAATGCAGCTCTGACCCTTGTGAAAGAGAAAGGGAATGAAGGAGGTTTAAGGGATAGAGTCTTAGACTGCACTTTGGTTCTGTGGTGTTCAGCAAGGTTGTTGAGGAGTCTTCAAGGAAAATTTGCCCATCAGAGGAGTCTCCTGTCTCCCAAGAAGGAGACTTAGTATCCCTGCCATGTTTAGTCATCAGTGTGGAAAAATATCTTTGTTTGAATATGTAGATAAATCTCAAAATACAGCAGCTTGAGTTTCCATCAATTATGCTTTTTGATGTCAAAGATCTCAATGAACATTTTAATGGCAGCCACAGAACTCAAATTCAAAATCTTATGTTGAAGAAAAAAATAGAATTTGTGCATAAACCTCCTCTTAAGTGAAGAGGTTATAAGAAAACATTGTCTTATTATTTATGATGCTTGTACCTTTAGTGTTGTGTTTATTAGAATGTTCCCTTAGCTGTTTTTTAATAGAAAATACATTAAACTGCTTAAAATGAATGAATTCCTTATACTTATATATAAAGGAGACTGAGAAAAGGTTGGGAGATCATTGTCATATATCACAAGAACTGCTTATAGAAGAAATTCAAAGGATAGTTTGGAAGTAATAACATCAAATTGAGCTCTTCTATTATATTATGCTGCGAGGAAAGAAAAGAGGAATATGAACATAGTATAGCTTAAAAAATAGCAAAACATTTCCAATAAATAGATGTGTTATAATTCCTGAAAAATGGTCGTCTTTCAAGAACTGTCATTCTTTACATAGCATGTCAGATTCTTTGAAACTATCACCTAAGAAGACCACATTATTTAAAGAATTATTCACTTTTAGAGGTATTGAAGTTTCACTAAAGAGAGTTTAAATTTTGTTCTGTTTTAAAAACTGAAAGCTGTGGGTTTTTAAATAAATTTTACCTGAAATTTTATATCCAAATTTAGTAAGCTAATGGCAAGTGAGTAAAATTAAAGTATTATTCTACACATTTTCTGTTACATGTTTAAATAGTTTAAATAGTTTATATGTAAAGTTTCCAAAGGAATCTAAGAGAAATGCAGTTAGTAATATTTGGGTAGTGAGAAAATGGTGACAATGATATTTAGTTGTAATATGATTATATTCTCACCAAAGGTAGTCACAAATTCTCTCGGTGGCAAAGAAAGCTGAGTACCTACTAGAAGAGGTGGAAGGCACCTGGGACTATCTTACTATATTCTGGGTTCTTTGTATTCCAGTGAAGATACCCATATGTACATGATTCAATTAGCAGTAAAGCTACTTGTCTTCTCCATATTAGCTGTTTATGATTGACTGGAATCTTAGTCATCACACATTTGACTGAGCTGTTTAGAAGGCTGTATCTACATCCCAACATTGCCACTGACACCAATTGTGTGTAGTGCTTTGGGACACTGGTGACATTTTAAATGCTGGTTGATCAGCTGGTATGAACTGTTATTGCAAATCATGTGTCTTTATGAAAAACTAAAAATCAACAAAATGAAACTGTTCTACCATGAAAAGCATGGACACCTATTCCTCATTATTTTTCTTAGTAATAGTTCTCCCTCGAGCCACCCTGCCCCCACTTTTTTTGAAGTGGAAGTTGTTATAATGGTGGGAAGACCATTAACTAGACAGGAAGTGGGATGTATTTGATGATTTTGCACTGTGAGATTAGTTTTGGGCACAGCATCCATTCTCTGCATTTACGTTTTACCAAATGCCCCAGAGATGTTCCATACTGGGGAGCAGGCTGGAGACACTTCTACTTTGAAAATACATGCATATACTTCCAGGATGCAACTGATTAGTAATGAATCTTGAAGGCGATACTTCATCATTTAAATTTGGGAAAGAATTAAAAGAGAAAGGTAGTGACATAATCATGAGCTACCACATAGATTTCGTTTTTATCCTTGTAAACAAACTTGGTCAGTCATAAGGGGAACTAATTGGATTTCAAGTAGAAACATTGTAGTTCAAAAAAGTCATTTTTCTATTTAATTTTAGTTAATAATAATAACAGATTTATCAAGATTTAGGTAGTTTGCAAGTCTTAGTCACATTACATGCATTTTCTGGTTCAATAATTAAACAACTCTCTTATTTTGTCCACTTTAGGAGGCAGGGAGACAAATATACAAGGGCTGTCCAGTGCCTTCCGTAAGATCCTGTGAGCAGGAGCAAAACGTCTGTCCAGAGCCTGCGTTCTCAAACACTGTGTCCTTTGTTGCTTCTGAGAGAATGGCCCCACAGAGACTGTATCTCATGAATAAAATAAGACAATCAGTATCTGCACAACTGACTTTTAAGAATGTTTAGAGGAGATTCTCGAATTTGGTAAGAGATTATACAACATGGAATTAAAAATTTTGAAGGTTCTAAGTTTTAGGAATTTACTCCATTCAGTAACACACTATTACTAGGACAAAAACCAAATTGAAAAAAGTTTGTTTCAGGGTAAAAGTACAAAGTTACTCTATCAAGGCAATTATTGCTTAATCAATGCTATTAAGCATCATTAGTCATATTTTTATAATTTTTAAAAGCCTCTGACTGCACACCTGTTAGAATGGCCCAAACCCATTCTAAACTCTAAAAATACCTAATGCTGATAAGGATGTGGAACAACAGAAATTCTTAATCTTTACCAGTGAGAATGTAAAACTGGTATAGCCACTCTGAAAGACGGGTGGTTTCTTATGAAACTAAACACACTCTTACTATACAGCAATTATGCTCCTTGCTATTTACCAAAAGGAGTTGGAAGCATACGACCACACAGAAACCTGCACACAAATGTTTATAGAATTCTTCCTCATAACTGACAAAACTTGGAAGCTACCAAGTTGTCATTCAGTAGCTGAACTGATAAATAAATCATGGTACGTTAGAAAATGGAATATTATTCAGCAATAAAAAATATGCTATCAAGCCATGAAAAGATGTGAAAAATCTTTAATGTATATTATTTATGCAGGAAGCCAATCTGAAAAGCTATATACTATATGATTCAAACTATATGACATTTTGGAAAAGATATAACTATGAAGATGGTAAAAAGATTAGTCATTGCTAGGGACTGAGAGTTGAGAGGAAGAATGAATAGGTAGAGCACAGAGAATTTCTAGGGTAGTGAATAAAACTCTGCCTGATATTACAATGGTGGATAACTGTTAGTATACATTTGTCCAAACCTATAGAATGTATGACATGAAGAGGACCTTAATGTAAGCTCTGGATTTTCAGTGGTAGTGATGTGTAACAAATGCACCACTCTGATGAGGAATGTTAATAATGAGAAGACATGTGTGTGTAAGGGAAATAGATATGTGGAAAATTTCCGTACCTTCCTCTCAGTTTCACTGTAAACCTAAAACTTCTGTAAAAGTTAAAGTTAAAAAACACTGGAAATACTTGCTTTCAGGTGCTTCAGAGGAATAGCTACCTGTTACTTCTTCTTTGATTTGCTGAATCTCCACTTATTCTTCAGTTTTCTCCTAATTACCACTGTTCCTGTCCCTCTTGGTTGCAGTTTCTCATCCTACCCATCACAGTGACACTAACCTGGTTCTTCCATCTTACCTTGCTGCATGACAGTTATTCAGAAACTGAATCTGATGTGCTAAGATAGTAGCAGAAAGGTAGAAGAGGGAGACGTGGAAAAAAAGAAGAAAATGAATGTACTATTTTGAGATACTACATGGACTTGACTTTCTTTTCTTTTCATTTCTCCTTACTGTTAATAAACTTCATTCATTTTCTCTAATTGCAGCCATGGATACCCTTAAGCAGCAAGAGTAGGAACAAAAAGATAGAAGGGAAAACCTCAACTAACCACCCCTCCTTAAATTTCCAATATTCATATTTGTTCTTTACCATTTATTTTAATGTATTTTTGATAATTAATCTGTTAAACGGAAATGTAGCCTTTAAGGCCCTTTGATCCTAACATCTTGGAAGAAAAATGGAACATAAATTTGAAGATTAAAAAGAAGAAAGATTGCTGGTTTTATATCTGTATTGCTTAAAACAGTTCATCTACATCTGACAAGAAATCATGATTTGAAAGTTACTTATTTTTACATCTATCCATCTTTTGTTCTAAAAAAAAAGTATAGGAAAGTTATGGGGGAAAGTTACAGAATGTACCATAGAGGAATTATTCAGTGAGTTAATAAATTGAAAAACTTGTTGGACATGAGAAAACATATCCATGAGCAAGAACCCATTCCCCACTAAAAACTCCCCCACCATACCCATTTCACCTTAAAGTGAAAGCATAGGCACAGCTTTCACTTTAAGAAAGAACCTAGTCATTTGGTTGTGAAATTTCCACATACTACTACATTTGGCAAGTCATATAAATGGGATACAACGGTAGGCTTGTTCTCCAGTATATTGCTAGTGAATGGTGGATTATTTTACAAAGTTAATTTTTTCTGAGACTTGATTCTCAGAGAAAAAAACCCAGCTTAAAGGGACCAACGCTGAAATGTTTTAAAGGACTATATACTATTTGAGTTGAGAAGAAATATCTTTTAGTCATCTCTTGTTCAATAGGCAAGAAAACTGACATTCAAACATGTTAATTAATTTAGCCATATATTCATTTCTAATTATTACAGATCTGAATGGTTAAGAGAAAAAACAATGTATTTGATTCCATAAAAATAAAAAAAACCTTTGCCACACCCAAATACAAAATCATAATAAAAGTTAAGAAATAACAAATGAAACAAATATTGACAACTTATAATAAAAAAATAATGCTTTTCTTACTTCAGAAAGAAGTCCGAATATTTAACTTCTTCAGAGAGAAGTTCTTTCTGAAGAAATTAAAGACTGAGATAAATAATTCTGAAGTTTAGGACGTGAACACACAGCTAACAGTAAAGCAAATTAAATAACCAATGAACCTATGAAAAGTTATTCAATTATTATTAAATTAATGTAAATTAAAATAAAGAAAAATACCTCAGTTATCTAGCAAATAAAAAGTGTGTTTGTAAGTTGACTAGCGCCCATAGTTCAAAGGTTGTCAGGACACGCAATTAGTGGCGTGTTGTTGACGGCTTTGCCAGCTCACCAGAGCTCAGAAACATCATGTTGGCACATTGCAATCAATGATCCTGGAGCATTTTTGTCATAGAATTTGTTAGTCACTATCAATAACATTTCTTTTAAGTCAGAGGTCTGGTTATTAAGCATTTACCAGCACACTATTATGTACATTCACACTTTAAAAAGAGAATTTAATTGCCAAACTTTTTTCATATTTCTAGTGTGTACGTATTGATTCAGCCATTTCACTTTAATGAATTTATCCTTATAATATATTTAGACTGGTGTGTAAATATCTATGAAAAAAGATTGCCATAGTGCCATTTTTATAAAAACCAAACACTAATAGAAACAATCTAAATGTCCAATGATAGAAACTGGCACAAAAAAATATGAACATCTAGAGAAAAAAAATGCAATTTGCATTTACTTAGATAAAAAAGTTATACACATAGTGATATAAAAATATCTGCCAACTACTATTTAAAACAAATATAAATAAGTTGCCAAACAGTAGACCTAGTATAATTTCCTTGTGTTAATAAAATTCTGTAACAAAAATGTATATCTGAAAGAGTACAAAAAATCTGTTAACACTATTTGCCTTTGGAGAGTGGGACTATACATCACACACACACACTCATTTCTTCTTATAGAGAATTGTATATATACCTGTGTGTATATATGTTTATGTATGTGTATATATAGTATTAGATATGTACACATTGTATGTGTGACAGAATTATAAATATAAATAAAAAGTATAACTATAAATATAAACATTTATTCTCTTTATCCTGTTTTAAATTTTAATTTCATCAAGCATGATTTTTAAAGAACAATATTGTTTTAGTTAAGATTAAGAATTAACTATAATGACAATGTAGACTTTGAGTAAGGTGTCAAGTTTGTGTGCTGTTTTGCTTTAGTGTGATGGCTCAGGAGGGGATAGAGTGTGAGGCCACCCTGCCAGAAGTGTTTACTCTGAAAGCAGAAACATTATTACTCTCAATCAATCTAAGAAAAGAAATGTGAAGCCCTTAGAAATCTCAGAAGGCTAGCTTTAGACGGGATCTGGAGAGGTTTATTTTCTTCCTTAATAGAGACTTTGTGATGGTGTAGAAAGTGTAATTTGTTGAACTTGACATCTGTGCAAAGGTGTGATTAAACTTGCACACCTATGTTTGCTAGTGACAGCATAAAATTACAGTATTTTGGAACACTAGTTAGCAATATTCATTAAGTGCAAAAGCATTTTTGTACAAGTTGACCCAGCACTTTAATTCCTAAGTATCAATATATTCCCCTAACAAATAATGTAAAACAAGAAATAAGCTAAAGGTATAAAGATTTTCAAAAATATCATTATTTATTTCAATGAAAAACTGGATAGTTTAATTGTGCAGTAATGAGAGAATTCTAAGCAAAATGAGACATGTATACTCAATAGAACAAAATGCAGTAATCAGAAACGTTCAGTATTAAGACCATGTTGCTTGGCAGCTCTTATAAGTTGAAATGCATCTTCTGACTCTACCAGATGCAAGAGAACAGATCTGATCCATATCTAGTGTTTCCTACTTCAGCAAATGGCACTATCATTCATACATTTGCACAAATCTGGTGTCATTCTTTCATCCCTTTCCCCAAGCCATCCCCATACTCAATGCACCATTGCATTGGTTAGTGCTATCTACTAAATGTTTTTCCAACCCATACGCTTTTCTCCATATCTATCATCAGTGTAGCCCATACATTAGTTCAACTGTGACAGCCCCCAACAGCTCTTTTAAGAATTTAAACAATAGTTATTTTGCTCAGTATTTTATCCACAACTCCTAGCAGAACATCAGAATATAGTAGTTACCAAGAATCATTCCTCAGACACAGAATAAAAAATAAATGAATAAATGAGAAGTAAACAACTGTGAACATCATGTGCATTGTATGTGCAAAATGAGTAAGTAAAAATATAGAATACAAAATCATAACTAGCAGATTTATGATGTTAAAATACATTAATTTTTAATATATTACTAGAAAGAAAGAGTGAGTTTAATAGTAGTAGTTTATTGAGTGTTAGTACATTCCAGGTAGTACACAAAAAATACATTTACTCATTTATTCCTTACATTAAGCTTATATATTAAATATTATACTATTGTATTATTGAAGACAGATATAAAATTGTCAAATGACTGAACTTAAACCATACATATCTGAGTGTATCTGGAATCAAACCCATGTTCTTCTGATTTCTGGGATCATGTTTTTAATTAGATTGCCTTTCTGACTTTCATAATTAATGTACTGATATTATGGGTGATTTGACACCCATGATTTTTCAGATATTACATAATATAGTCTAAATAACAATATACTAATGAGTTAATAATATGTTTCTTCCATGCTCAATCAATGTTTATTTTTGCCTTATGTCTCCAAATAAAGTCCTATTATTAAACAAATAAGATATATGCTCCTCGGGACTCTCACACTCATAATCACATCACAATTATATCTAGACTAAGATTTAATTCAATATATGGTCATTACATATGAAAATAAATAGTGAGGATATATTATTTTCATTTTTGAGAACTTCAGAAGTTAAAACAATGAAGCATAGGTATAGATATTTTCTTCTGATTTGCTTCAAAGATATAAACATCTTTCAAAATATTTAAAGGATATCTTAGAAAATATTTAGAGAATCTAGTGAATAATTGACTAATTCACTATTTACAAATTAAAACTAAAAACCCTTTCTATGCTTGAAATTACTTTTTTTTCAAAAAAGACTTAATTTTCTTGTATTGAGATTTTCTTGGCTTTAGTAATGTTTGCATACACTATAGCACTCAGAAATGCATTTGAGACTGTGAGGTGTGTGTGTATTTGAGGGAAAATTGGAAATAAAACAATGCAAAATGATATGTTCATTAGTATTGTCAAATTCTTAAATAAAACTTTCACTTCAATACTTGTGTTTGTAATAACCTAGAAATTTATGTTCATTTTATTATTCCACAGAGTGTAAAATTACACAAAGCTGTGCAATGTATCCACTACTGATGATACTAAATTTGAATTAATAAAGCCAACAGCTAGCTCCTCAGCAGCAGGATAACCAGCACAATCAATGGCCAGAATATGACTGTCAGGTTTGTGTTGAAAACGATTGGGCACAGTCATTGAATTCACTCATGGGTATGAGTGACTGCTTATATTTTTCTGGGTACCACTTAACTATTTAACTTTGATTAGGCCAGATTCGTCTCTCTCCTAGACCCGTATGCAAGAGTGGCTAACCGTCCAGTGTGTATCACAGATTTTAGAAAGCCAGAAAAGTTGATTTTTCCCTACTATAAATAAAGAACATACTTTATAATTGAAAAAATGTCTTTAAGAATTTGTGAAATTTGGAAACCTAATTTTTACTCCCTTGTAGATACATTCATATGTATTCATTACCCAAAGATTCAGTTTAGATATTATATTTTACAAAAAAAGGAAATCGTGTGTGTATGAGTGTCTATTTAAAATACATATATATGGTCACATTTTGGAACATTTTCAATGTGTTTATTATACAAACCAACTCATTCTAAAAATCAGAAAAACATAATAACATCATCCACCAACTTGTAATTTACTTTGAATAAATTTATACTTATAATTGAATATTAAAATATCTTTATAAAAATATCCCTATGTGAGCCATCTTCCCTTGGTAATAGGCATTACAGTTTCATTCCTCTTTTAGCACTATTTCTTGTTACTGCTTGGTTTTATCTGGTGAATTTACCACTTTTTTTACTTTTAAATAAGGATATTTTATTGTTGCTTCTAGAGGGTTTTTAGACAAGGAAAGGATTTAATAAGAAAAATGAGTAAGTATTACTAGAATGAAATGTGCCAATAAAATAAGCCATTTTTTCAGCTTCATTGTGCACAGTGAGAGCTGTCTGAATCGCTCTGTGTTCAATGAGACCTGCCGAGGAAGGACTTACCAAGCAATATTAATGTTTTACTCAGTCTTTGGGTTATTTCTCAGCAAATAAAAATAACCACCTAAGGTGGATGCTGTGCAATGTGTGGTAAGATTTTGTTAGCGTGTGTTAAAGCAAACATTGCACTGGGTTGAGCTTAAACAGGTAGAAGATACTGTTGTAGGGGAGAGAGACCAGACCACAGTTTGAAGTAAGGGCCAGAAGATTTTTGAGAGCTGGAACTTGTGTAGGGGAGGGGCAGGTGGTCATTTGTGTTTACTAATCCGCCAGCCCAAAGGGAAAGTAAACTTCCTCATATCTTCATAAAAGGAGATCATTATACAGCTTGGAGCAAGGCAGCCACTAATGTTGGGCTCTGACTCCCTGGCAGAGACTGAAAAATTTCCTTGATGATTGCATTTTAAGAGGAAAACTCCCTGCCCTTGAGATAATTCTGGGTTGTAAAACTGCTAGCAGGCTTTTTGTTTTAAGTTAAATAACAAAAGGGCAGAAGTAGAATTTACAATGATGTGTTTTCTAAAGTAAATGCTCTAATGAAAGGAGACCAAAGCTTTGAGCATGGAGGAAGCCTGCCTAGAGTTTGGTCAAACTGAGGGAAATCCTAACACCATCTTGGTTACACGGCATTTTTTCTACCTTGCTTTATAACGTTGATACGTCTCATTCATCTTTTTCAGACCCATGCTGATGATAAAGCAAAGGCCCAGAGAGCCTGCATTAATCAGCCCATGATCACATAGCTAGTTCAACTTGGCAAATTTAGAATGTAATTCCCTTGCATGACCGTTTCTCTCTCTACACTTGGGCAAATTAACTGTCATCCTTTGGAAGAACATGCCTTCTATTTTTATTTTCCCTGTACTATGATGGTGTTCACCTTCCTGGGAAAAGACACTATTGTATTTATTTTTATCTCTGTTAGACTTAGCTGTCTGGAGCTAGCATAGCACAATATAAAGTGTCCCCATCTGAATGGCACATGATTAGCACTTAGAACTCAGAAGGTGTTACAACTTGAATTATCGTCCTTTTTGCTCAGAAATCAGGTATGGTCTTATTATTCCTGAGAAGTCATTCCAATAGAATATGAACCAGAAGAAGGCTTGCCCCGGACTGAATCAGCGCAAGTGTTACAGGGTGCAGCCAAGAGAGGGGGACCCCAAAAGAGCATTTGGAATGGGGTCCAGAACTCAAGGTGTTCAGAAAATATTAGGATGTCCTCACCTGCCTCAGGTGTGGGTGGGGGGAAAGGAACAAATGGAGCAGACCCATTGAGAGCTGTTTTGCATAGAAGACAGCTTTGCAGCTAACCTCTGTCATGGTCATTTAACATATCTATAACCTTTGACTGGTTACATAAATATGTTAAATAGCTGTGGCCATGCTCTGAGCCAGGGGGATGAAAATAACTTCCCTACAAAGATGTAACTGGCAGGGGTTGGGGGGAAGGTCCCCCAAGTTACAGCTCCTGTGTAGGAGCTTGGAGATGATTGGCTCCATGACATGGGGCCACACCTGCCCAGACCCTTGATGGCAGCCACAAAGACTGGAAAGAATGGGAGATTGAGGGCAGGTGTGGCCGAGTGTGGGAGGAGTCGGAAATGGGGCTGCAGAGGAAGATTGGCGCAAAGATTTAAACCCAGATGCAGTGGCCATTGAGAGAGAACTGCACTGCTTTGGCAGAGGTGGAGAGAGGACCACGTGCCTTTGCCAGAGTGGGGACCCCTGCAGCATTAGTAGGGGGAACCACTACCTGGCATTAGCAGAGATCCCGGTGACACAGCTGATGGTGTCGAGAACCGAGGGAGGCCTACCAGCCAAGAAGGATTACTGAGAAGAACTGGGGGCTGCCTGAGCCACAGACTTCTGTTTCTTTTCCTGAGATACAGTACCCCAGACTGGGCAAAGGGGGGAGGAAGGACTGTGTGTGTGTTCATGGGTGTTTTAAGGGACTTTGGGATTTTGATGAAGACATTAAGTCACTACTTTAAGTTTGTGTAGCATTAAATAAACATTTCCTTTCCTTTTCACGAATCTCTGGCATTGAGAGACATCTTTCCTATAGGCGGCAGATATAAGGGACCTGGGGTTTTCTTTTGGGTAATAGTACATCGTCCTGGGCCCCCATTGTTTGTTTGGTAACACAAGGTATCAGGAGTCCTTGAAGGCTCTCTGCCAAGCATCCACTCAGACCAGCAGCACACAGCTCCATGGATCTGACAGGATAAGAGGGCAAGCTGCTTGCTATGATAAAGCAACCTTAAAAATAATGAGCAAAGAAAGTTTATGGATACCATTATAATAGTTGAAGCTAAAAATTGTATGACATTAATGCCTTGAATTTAACACAGCCTCTTATTAAAACTCTTCTTTCCTTAACAAACTAGGAAACAATAAGTGATGAGTCCTTCAGTACATTACAGGCAAGTGAATTACTTCTTTTACCTTGATGATGAATGAAATTTATCAAAAATTTAACAGGCTTTTCCAATCCAAATAATTGGAAATTGAATACTTTTAACTTGGATTTTATAACATGGCAATATCAGAGTACTGTGTTTTAGAATGTGTAACTTTTTTGTCAAATGTAATTTTAAATAATTTTCTTCATAATTGGCAAATGTGATATCATAGATAAAAACAACTAGTATGTAAGGCAGGTCACTAGAGTCAAGTGAACTAAACATTTTGAACTTGCCATGAAGCATGCCATCTGTGTACCTAATGAGTAGGGTAAATGTATCAGAATGAAAATGTATTATGGAATATTTTTATATTTTTAAATTATTTTTGTATCCATATTGATTAACATGTGTGTGTTAACTGATGGACACTCAAAAGTGCCTATCAATAAATAAAAGAAGGAAATAAAAATTATTTATTCAACAAATATCTATTGAGTAACTACTCTATTTCATAATTCCACCTAGGCACTCTGCATGCATTAATGAATAAATCTGGAAGAGTTAATAGTATATTGCATATTTTGAAAAAGATATCAAAGCTGTCAATAAACTAATGCATTTGAGTTTATAATATGAATTCCATCATTCTATAGACATGTACATTGTCATTTGTAAGAATTGGAGGCATTAGTTTACAGAGGTACATATAATATAGTGGAAGGATAACTTTTACATGAACGTAAATGATGGTGTTTCATCAATTCCTATTATGTAAGTATAACTAAAAAGTTGAGAAACACTGAATGAATTGATAAACCTATAGTCACTAGTGCAATTAAAACAAGAACTCCAATAATAGAGTAGATTGTGGTTAGATCACAAATATGAAATAGTATATAATTTTAAAATTGGAGCATAATCATAACTTTTATATCACTTTCTTCAAGTCATTATCAACTTCTACTTATTTGATGCTATATGCACATTTAAGTGTTTTTTTAGTTGTAAATACATGTCCTATTCCTAAATATGTATAAAGGTAATTAGAGTAAAACAGAATAAAGGGCTATGATAAGTGAATAACCATGGGTAAAATCAGAATTTGTGAAAATAAAAAGACAATATGTACTAATACAATATGAGGTATTGTTCATCCAAGCTATCTAGTTTATACCCTAATATAATTAAACATTAGTATGTAAACACTGCAAATGTAAAAACATTTGTCACTGAATTCTAACTCAGACTAGAATTTTTTAAATCCCAAAACTAGGTAATTATAAATCTGAATGGTAAATCTGTCTAAAATTTAAAGTAAATCCTATGGAAAAATATGAGTATAATTTTGATAGAAAATGTATAAAATTGATTTAATAGAAGGTTTTGGATATTCAATAGAACTTTTATACTTTTACATCCTCCTTATCACATAACACTGAAGGTTATCACTTCATCATGATTTAATTACTCTTGAAACTCTTTTATAAAATCATGAGTTATTTAGTCTGACAAACCCAGGCTTTATCACAACTGCATTTTTTACCAGTTCAGCAAACAAGGCCAAACACTTTACTGTTGCCACACCTTAGTTTTTTCCTATTTATAAAGTACAGAGTAAAAAGACCTTAACTTAGAGGTTTCCATTTGAATTACATATATAAGGTTCTTAATATAACTTCTGGCAGTTAAAAATGGGTTGAGAAGAGATAACTATTATTAAAATTATTTCTATAATGTTTTTATACTCATCAAGGACATGCTTAGAGTGAGGAAGGGAGGGAGAGAAACAGTCATGTGAGAGAGAGATTCTGATCAGTTTGCCTCTCACATACACCTGACTGGAAACCAAACCCACAACCTAGGTATGTGCCCTGACCAGGAATCTAACCTGGAACATTTCAGTTTAGAAGATGGCACTCCCACCAACTGAGCCACACTGCTCAGGGCTGTTTCTATGATTCTTATTGTTGATATTACTATCAATTTACTTTTTTTCCAATGAAAAACTTAAGACAGAAGCATATAAATCTGTTATCCATAGAAATTTCTTAAAAAACAGAGGAAGTATTTAAAGTCATAGGAATTACTTAAAAACAAGTTCAAATATTAGTAAATGTTACACTACTTATATTTTAGAAATAATGATTCCTAATCCTGATTTTTTCATCACAAATATATAGTTAAAAAAATAAAAGTGTAAAATTCTTTCTCCTCCAATATACTTGAAAGGGCTACTAGAAAATTAATTTGCATGTGTTTCTTCATTTTTTCCCTAACCTCTTCATGAGATGGTACATTTCAACAGATTTTTTCACATAAATGTTCACAAATTATTCTGATTGTTTTTTTGCTCTCAATATATTTCCTGAAAAACAGTAGTTATAAATACATTTTAGTGAAATAGATGTGTTTTGGTCATAATCTTTACTTGATCCTACATCTCATTAAAAAAAGGGTTTGAGATACAAATTCTAGACTGCATACATGCTGAATATGTATTTATTTATAAATACAAAATGTCTAATAACAGAATCCCCATATTTACACTCCAAACTGTAAAGTCATAGATCTCTTTAAACTTTTCAGTTGTTGATTCAGTCAATATTTTGAAAGCAATTACTATATGCCTTGCCATTTTCTAGGTTTATTCTGCATCTATTTGAATGTAAGGTGGTAGAAGAAACATAACTTTGGTTTTGATGGGTAGAAGAATGCTTGAAAATGATAATCCATATTAAGTGTTTTTTAATGTCAGAGTTTGAGTTGTCTTAAACTTCATAAAAACAATAGCCAGACTTATATTGTTTCTAACTCTACAATATAAATTAAAACTTTTAGTATTCCATTTTTTGAATCTTTGTATCAATTTACATCTATTCTTAAAAATAAATTGTAAAAAATCAATTTCTTCATGAGAATTTCTCTGGCCATGTTGTTCACCCTTATAAGTTAAATGAACCTACTCTTTCCCTTATGATATATATCATTTTTGACACCAGAATCTTTCAAAGAAAGTGCATACACTTATTTATTTATTTTTTTAATCTAGATAGTGAACCATTTTATTATATCTTTTTAATAAAGTGACGATGCCACCAATTTCGGCCAATTATAATATCTTCTTTTGTTAAAATTGTCTGGACTGACTTTAAAAAATTGTTGAAAGTTTCTTCATTGTGTTACCTTTGTGTTTTTCTTTGCTAAAGACAGCAACATTGGAGCACATAGAACTTATAAATAAAAATGACTTGGATACAGCATTTACACCTTAGATAATATATTTACATCTGCACTGGGATGCTCTATTTATAGACCCCCTCTGTGCCTTTGTACTGTCCCTCCTCCCTGTCTTTATCAGAATGAATCAATATTTGAATTTTAAAGTACAGTTGATAGTTTTTTTGTCAGGAAAAAATATTAAGTGCTGGAGGTTCTCAACAGATTAGTATTGCATGTAATTCACCATATAAACTTTAAACAAAACCCTCAGATATTCTAATTCTGCCTATAAAAGCAGCCTTAACTAAGAGGGCAGTGAAGTGTGTAGCAGCACAAGCAATCAAAGACCTATGGAAGGGTAATCTCAGAGAAGAGTAAAGAAAGGGGCAGGCACAGCTTCGGAACCACCAACCATGAAGACGGTTGCCAAAGGTTATAGAAAACTCTGACATGTTGTCATTTTAAAAGAGTATTTCCCTGGACACCCCTTGATGTGATGTCACTGGGTCTGTTTTGTCATCAGTCCCCTCAAACTTTATTCTTTTTCTCTTTTTTATTGTTGTTCAAGTACAGTTGTCTCCATTTCCCCACCACCACTCTCCCGTGCCCCACCCACCCCCACCTCCCTCCCTCAATCCTCCCCACTTTGGCTTTGTCCATGGGTCCTTTATACAAGTTCCTATTTTTAATTGGCCACTTTGTACACAATTTAGTAGAAGAAAAAGAACCATACTTTAAAAATAATAACAAACCATGCAGTCCTGAGGGGATTCTCAAGTAAATTTTATTTGCTTTAAGACACAGGCTACATAGTTGCATATTCTATTTATCCATCTTCATTGACTCTGTTTAAATATCTTATTTTCTCTTTCTAGAGTATATCTTACATACTTTAATTTGTTCATGAATTGATTTTCTGAAATACAAATTTTGTATTGTTCAGAAGTCATTACCTGGAATCATGTATATTTATCAAAACTAAGATCAGCTGCTACTTATAATATGTATTCAATACAGTGTTAAGTGAGTTACAAATGCACGTAATTTTGCTCCAATGAAGAACTCAATAAAATAGATGTACTTCACTCAACAAAGAATCCGAGGCATTTGCGGGTTAAATTCCTAAGATCCTAGAAGTGTTAGGGATAAACTTTAATTGTAGAAGTTAATTAGCAGGGTACCTCTTTTATATATAGTGGCGTATTAATGTTTGTTTAATAAATGACGGGATATAGCAATAAGTGTTGATCTCATATATCAACTTTACTTTGATATTTGGAATATTTTCATTATTGATTCTTTCTGCCAAAGATGTGGTGTGGGAGATGGTCTCATGTCACAGTCTGTGCTTTCACTTTGACGCTACACTATGCACATATGAGAGTGGGTTCTATGTGATGCATATATTTTTCTAGCAGAAGATCCTGAGGTTCAATGCCGTAAGTTTATAATTTAGTGTGTATTACTTAAAAGTTTAGGGAAATGATGTCTGGCTAAATTTCTATAACTGTCATACAGTGAAATTAAAATGACCAAAGTCACTTTCTTTTTTTTTTTTTAAAGATTTTATTTATTTATTTTTAGAGAGGGAAGGGAGGGAGAAAGAGACAGAGAGAAACATCAATGTGTGGTTGCTGGGGGCCGTGGCCTGCAACCCAGGCATGTGCCCTGACTGGGAATCGAACCTGCGATACTTTGGTTCACAGCCCGCGCTCAATCCACTGAGCTACGTCAGCTAGGGCTAGAAAAAGTCACTTTCTAATTACAAGAGTATAAATCTAATTCAGTAAGTTATGACTAACAGGTGTCCCCAATTTTATATTACTTGTTAGACTTCAGATCCTTGGAGATGAATGGGATATTAGAGGACCGATATTTTATCCTTGAGGATAATATAACAAATCTTTCTAAAATACTCTTGACAGAAGTCCTGTTAAACTTTGGTTGAATATTTCTAATGAAGAGGAACTTTACTGTAAAGCATCCAGTTCTACTTAAAAAGACCTTAGCTACTGTCCTTACTTTTTCATAAGCCTTAATTCATTCTAGGTGTTATAGCCATAATTATAATTACTATAAGTTACTCCTGTAATTTAAAATCTAATTAGTGTGCTCTACTGATTTAACCCTATCCCTATTGGTTATATTTTAATTTAGACAACTCTTTTTTAAAAGATTTTATTTATTTATTTTTAGAGAGGGGAAGAGAGGGAGAGAAACATTAGTGTGTGGTTACTTCTTACATGGCCCCTATTGGAGACCTGGCCTGAAACCCAGGCATGTACCCTGACTGGGAATTGAACTGGACACCCTTTGGTTCATAACCCACACTCAATCCACTGAACAACACAAGCCAGGAACTAATTTAGACAACTCTTAACCTACAGCTTTAGTATTTTGACCTAGTATAGCTGCCCCAAGTTTGTCTAAAATATGCAAATATGACCTAACAGTTTATATTACTTTAAAGAGAATTACGCAGTAGACAGCACATTTGCTCACTTTGGGGAATGTATACTACAGAAATAAAAGTTGCAACATTTTGAAAGTAGGTGCACATATTGAAGCAATCTGAATCTATCAACAGATAATGGTCAATTGAATTACACTCCACATTATGGAATAATAAAATAATGACTATATGAGTTTCATCTATCAAACTATTCATAACAAATACAAAATATAGCTTTGAAGGATTATGCAAGTGATAGAATGGTGTGTGCATTATGACTTCTAATGGTGGTGAAATAGACATGAAGTAAAAACTATAATTTTAACCATTGATAAATACAATTCAGTGGCATTAAATGCATTCATAATATTGTGTAACCATCATCACATTAACATTTTTTAAAGAAAAGTTGAGAAGAAAACATTGTAGATGCTTTCTTGAACTTGTAGAGTTAAATAGTAAGCAGAAGGATATAGCTCAATCTCCTAGAGTACAAAATAAAAGAGAAAATGTGTAAAAGATTAGAAACATGGCAATAGATATAAAAATGCTCACTTCTATGAGAAAAATATATAGAAAAAAACCCTCTGTTGTGAAAGAGCCAAATCTATAAACACAAAGGCTTATGGTAGAATGAACAAGATGAATAAAGACTGACATCTAGAAAAATTACGGTGAAATTTCAGGACTCTAAAACAGCAAATACAGCATCCTCAGAACAGAAACTTCATAATGGTTGATATTTTCCCTTTTTTGCATAATTCTATTTCTGCAGCTTAAAGAAGAATACCTACTTTATATGTTAGTGCCTATTAATAATGTTTAATGAGTGAATAAATAACAAGATGAGTACCAATCTCACATATTTGTTATATTTTGATATTTGATTTTTGACATACTTTCATTATTGATTCTTTCTGCCCAAGATACTATGTTGGAGTGTGGGGTGGCATAATGGAAGCATCTACCAAAAACAACAAAAAATTTTATGAATCGAGCACACCTGGAAATCATCTGTATTTCTTTAATAACTATACAAAATGCTAACTTTCACTTGAACAACACTATGGTAGGCCATGGTGGTGAAACTGGGTGAAGCAACAGAAGTATCACGTGTAGTCAAACCCATTCATCTACTCAGATTCACTTAATTCCACATTAAGTGAACTCTATGTTATAAAGGAACAATTTTGAAATACTAATGAAATTTTGTAACTGAATTCTAGTACAGATTCTACACCTGCCTAATGATTTCAAACAAACTTTATGACATTGTTTTTCTGCTGAACATGTTCTTCAGCTATCAAAATTGTCTCACTAGTGAATGCAGCAGGTCAAGAGGCAAGGGTACTGAAGCTCTAGGAGCAATTCTCAGTGAATGAAGGACCTGAATTAGGGGACAAGTACTCCAGCTTTCTTGCCTCTTGGTGGAAAAATTTGAAAAGAAAAGCATCAGAAAAAAATAAATAAAAGCAAAAAAAAAGTTCTTCATTTTGTTCTTAATCAACCCAAAATATAATTTTTAGAGTAATTATAGTAACATTATAGTGGATAAATGAAATGAATAACAACAACATTATCAGAGATGAGAAGAAAAAATGGGAATACTATTTTAAGGTACACATGAAACAATATAACACTATTTGGAGGAGAATTTAATCATAAATATATATTGCAAACTATAGTGCACTCATTTTTTAAAAAAGAAACCTATTTGATACATTAATAGATGTGAGAAAATAGATTTACATAAAATCCACAATTCAAATCAGAAAAAGAATTATTTCTTAAGTTTATTCTGAGGTATTTTATTCTTTTTGCTGCAACTGTAAAAAGAATTGTTTTTTTTATTTCTTTTTCTGAAATTTTATTGTTGGTATATAAGTATGTAATTGATTTTTGCACGTTTATTTTTATCTTACAAAATTACTGTATTTGTTCATTTTTTCTAAAAGATTTTGGTAGAGCCTTTAGGATTTTCAAAAGAAACAATCATGTCATCTACAAAAAGTGTCAATTTTACTACTTCAATCCCAAATGCATGCTTTTTATTTCTTTCTGTTGCCTAATCACTCTGACCAGGACTTTCAGTTCTATGTTGAATATCAGTGGTGAGAATGAACATCCTTGTCTTGTCCCTGATCTTAGATAGAAAGCTTTCAATTTTTCACCATTGAATATTATATCAGATAAAGGTTTGCCATGCATGGCCTTTATTATGTAGAGATACTTTCCCTGTAGGATTTGAAGGAACTACACACTGAAAACTATAAGACGTTAAGAGACTGAAGAAAAAAATGGAAAGATATTTTATGTTTATGGATTGGAAGAAGCAACATAGTTAACATCACCATATTACCCAAAGCAATGCATAGATATAATGCAATGCCCATCAAATTTCCAATGGAACTTAAAAGTAATAGAACAAAAAACCATCAGATTTTTATGAAACCACAAAATACCTTGCATAGCCAAAGCAATACAGGAAAAAAAAAAAAAGAATGAAGCTGTAGGTATCATACTCCCTGACTTTAATTATACTACAAAGTGACAGTTATCAAAATAGCATGGTATTTGCAGAAAACCTGATATATCAGTGGAACAGAATTGAAACCCCAGAAATAAACTCACATATTTATAGGTAAATAACTTCTAGCAAACAAGCCAAATCATTCAATGATGAAAAGAAATCCTCTTCAGTAAATGGTGCTAGGAAAATTGGAAAGACACATATAAAAAATGAAACTAGACTGCTCTTTGCTGCAGATACAAATTTGAAATTAATCCAGTGATTTATTTTCCTGCATTTAAAATTACTTATTAAATACAAATTGGAAGATTTATTTTATTTACTTTTTAAAAACCTGAAAAATAATTACATGGGAATTTCAGTTATTTCTCATTTGTAACATTTACTAATTGTGTTCAATGGGTTTCCATATCTGTTTCTAAATAAGATTTTAATAAAATGCTATAATATTCTTATCCACTGTGCAGAGTATATTTCTCCATAGTTATTTTAATATTATTAGGGGACAATTTCTCCCTCTACCCCACAGTTGGAACACTTATTCTCAATGTATCATATGGTTGTCAAAAGGTTTTTTGATTTCTTCAGAGTCGATTAATATTCCTCTAGTGTTATGCTTAGTAAACACATTTCCTTCTATCATGTTGTAAGTTTATTATATTGACCTCTAAGCAAATATTTTTGAGAATCCCTTCATTCTCTTAAATATGAATAAACAGCTGTCCTGAGGAAATGCATATCTTCCTTATAAGTGTCCAAGAATAAAGCAGCTATTTTGGAGGTATTTAAATTTCAACTCCCAGGACTAACATTAAGAGTCTATATTAATAAAAAACACCAGACTCAGGATAAAAACCTCAGCTCTTTCTTTTATTAACTCTTGTGTATTGTATTGTTGACTTTAATCATAGTTGCATATTATAATTATATGTTGATTTCATATATATAAATGACTTTTTGTAACTGTTATTTTATTGAAACTCACAACTATTCTGATGGAATTCCTTACTAAAGAGTAGTCTCTGTTCTCTCTATCTCCCTGCCCTCCTCTCATTTACATGCACAAACATGCACTTACTTCTTTTAATCATTTTGGTGAGTCACTTTTTTGTTATACAGACTTCATTGTCTTACCCTGGCCAGTGTGGTTAAGTTGGTTGGAGCATTGTCCTGTTAAACAAAAGGCTGCAGGTTTGAAATCCAATCAGGTCACATGCTCAGGTTGGGGGATCAATCCCTTGTCTGGACGAGTACGAGGTAACCAGCTGATGTCCCTCTCTCACATCGATGATTCTCCCCCTCTCTTTTTTCTCTTCCCCTTTCTCTAAAATCAATAAACCTGTCCTTGAATGAACATTAAAAAAGGACTTCATTGTCTTATTTCTTTTTATAAGTATGGTTTACTTTTTAATGAGAAAAATTATTACCTTAGGTAAATGTGCAAACCATTTTTGTTGCAAATGGTGGAAGTCTAATCTAAACTAGTTTCATCGGCGCATATGGAAATTTGTTGGTTGACACAATAGTAAAGTCCACATACACAGTGTGGCTTCAGAAATAACTAGTATTATGGTCACAAATGATGGCTTAGAACCCTGTTTCTCTTTCTTAGTTTATTTTGCCTCTCTAATAACTTGATTTTCAATCAGTTTCTCACCACGTGTCAAATGTGGCCTAATTGTCACAGGTGGGCTCAGGTAACCAGGTTCTTAGTGATTGAGAACAATGAATTGAACTAAACACAGAGAGTTTATAGCATGAAGAGAGAGTACAGATCTATTATGCAATAGTACACTCCATAGAACATGGGAGTGGGCCAACTCCAAGCAGAAATTGACCTTAGGTGGCTAGAAGGATTTTGTTTTTATAGGGTAGATATTCCCTGGCTAGTTTTGGTGGGATTTTGTTGTGCACGTACAAGTAGGTATACCACTTTAAAGCTACTGCCCATGAGCAACAAGGGCAGAGGGTTCCACCATGCTAATTTAGTATAACGCTATTATAATGAAGCAGGGGTCATGCAGCATCTCAGGCACAGGTGCAGTCATGATTCACCATGATTCATTGCTCTTCCAGAAAGCAGGGCTACCAGTCTTAGAACAGGGTCTCTGTCCAGTATCAATGTCCTAGCCCTGGGGCACCTCTGGAGTTTCCTCCTTTCTTTCTATCTCCTGCCTCATAATGCCTGCTCTAGGTTCACATTTTCCTTATGTCTAGTGAATCTTGAAAAGAGATTCATTTCATGTTTCTCCATGATTCTAGAGAAGAGTGTGATTCTCCAGATTTGACTTATGTTTCCATAGCTGAGCTAACAATCCTTGTGACAAGGCAGAGGTAACGCTCCTGGTTGAGCAGGGATGAACAGTGAGTGCATCTCTTATACGGACAAGAAAATAAAAGTTACAGGCCACCCAATTGCATGGAATTTTTTAAATCAGATAGAGAAAGGAAAGAATAAATAGCAGATGAAAATAGATGTCTCTTCTGTGAGTAGTAAGAATTGGTCTGGAGTAAATGCCTCACCTATTAACATCTTATGGACAGTGTCCATTGAATTAATTGTTAAATGGGTATTTTGACAAAATGAGCCTTGTTAATAACAAATATATCCATATGAAAATACATGTCACATGAAAATGACTTTTTCATGTTCTCTATAATAGGGGTTCCAGCAAAGGACAATGTTGGTAAGCATCTTCTCAGATAGCCTTAGGATATTTGGAATCCATGGGAATTTTCCACCTGTTACAGAATACTGTCCTCATTTGTCAGATGTATTCAGTCTAGGAAACCTATGGTATTCAATGGAATTGATGGCAAATAAATCTTCATCATTCTAAAGTATCTTGCCACTCACAAACCTTAAAGCTCAATGTACAATGCTGTTTTGTGTTAATTATGTGTAAATTTGATACTTTGCATGCAAAATCATGTATCTTCCTTTCATAGTGTTATGAAATATATCCAGATGGATTTAACAAAATATGTTATATCTAAGACCATTTACATGTTTGTTGAATGAATAAATAAATGGATATAACATTTCAATAAGCTGTAATTGAATTAAAGTCCTAGTTACTTTAAAATTTAAGCAAAAATCACTTTGATTTTGCTAATTCATGAAACTAAATTATTAATCAATTTCTAAACTATAAGGGTATTAGTCAATTCCCATTTAAAAATCAAGAATTAAATGAGATTGAGTTTCCTGGATGTTTGTAGAAACTTCCTGTGCTCATTAACATGAATCTGAGAATCTGTGATTATCATTCACAATTTACATGTAAGTGAAGGTGTTGGAAATTATGAAGCTCATGCAATACTTCATACTTCACATACCATGTTCCCGTAAATAAACAATTAATTTTATAAGTTTTAAAAATTCTTGTAATTTAAATAATTTTAAGTCATTTATTTATTTTATCTGATAATGAATACCATTTAAAAATTTTTCCTCTAATAAGCTTTTGGGAACTTTTAGTGTAAAACACAATTTGAACCCAGGGAAGTGTCTGGATACAGTCCCTTAAAAAGCACATGGAATAGAGTATGAGAACTCTGAATAATATAGGACAATAATAAGCTATCATATAAGTATAATAACCTATAATAATAACATAAACTGGGCAGGACTCTATTAAAATTATAGTAATTAATTGATTCCTTTATTTGTTCATACAAATTGAATAAGCACGTTAGACAAGCAAGGTGATGAGTGTCTTCTATTTGAAATAGGTTCATTCCCTTTTGAAATTTAGTTCAGAAAACATCAAATAAAGTGTTCAAAGAATTTTTAAAATAAACTACAGAACATTTTTTAGGTTAATGAAAAGATACATTACAGAGGAACTTCAACTAAATGTACAACAAAGAAGTGCCAGTATTAAAACCAGATGTGAAAAAAAATTTTTAGAAGGGATCAGAAAGAAAAATCTCACTTTAGAAATGTGACAATTAAATTTTAAATTGGCAATATGGTACAGCACTGTTAATGAATGGAAGGAAAATCAACAAACCAGAACAAAAGACAGGGTTAATGCTAGGAATGAAGAGTAATCTTTATTGGATTAAATTATTTTACATTGCAAACATACATGGGATGTAGGTTAAAAGTGTTAGAACTATTTCTGCATTACCATCTGCTTCAGAAGTCTGCCAGCCCAAATTATTCTAATCTAGAAGCAAGACTATGTATAGATCCCATTGTATCCAGCATTTCCGAGACACTAATTACTTGATAATGCTCACTAGCACTCACATGGAAATGCTTTCTGAAAAACACAATTTATGTTAGATGTATATTTATAAATCAGATCTAAAAGATGAATGAAAATATTCACACAGGTGTCTGATATCTTAAAAATCCAATTTAAAATTTCTTTGTTTGAAGATTGCCCTAACTTTTTCATGCTGAGTAATGAATTGTTTTTTTTCCATTACTAGAATCTATTATTTTTGAATTAATGACTAAATGTTCTCACACACATGCTGAAGGTCAGACAACTTTAATGTTGATTATATTTGATATTGTTCTTGCCATTAAAGGCCAAAAGTATATTTGCCTTAACTCAGTAATTATTGCTTTCTCTCTCTAAGGAACTCTCAAAACTTAAGACCTTGGACTTTTTTTCCCTTAGACTTAATAGGGCATTAGTCATGGAGGGATTGTTTTGCCTATCCTCAAGGTCTTTAATGTAAGGACAGGAAAAGTCCCTCAGAATTTAATGAAATGCACATATTTAGAAAGGCATATAAGAGGGAATATAGTGTTTTGTGTTTTTAATTTATTTTTTATTGCAGTTCAAGTACAGTTGTCTCCATTTTTCCTCCACCACTCCCTCCTCCCCATCCCTCCCTGCCTCTCACCCTGGACCCTACATCTTTAGAATTATCCGTGTGTCCTTTATGCATGTTTCTTAATGGCCCTTCCCTTATTTTCTCCTATTATCCCTTTCCCCCCACCCTTCTGGTCACTGCCAGTTTCTTCTTTATTTCATTGTCTCTGGTTACATTTTGCTTGCTTGTTTGTTTTTTTGGTTAGGTTCCACTTATAGGTGAGATCATATGGTATTTGTCTTTCACCACCTGGCTTATTTCACTCAGCATAATACTCCCCGGTTGCACACATGCTATTGCAAAGGGTAGGAACTCCTTTCTTTCTGCTGCATAGAATTCCATTGTGTAAATGTGCCATAGTTTTTTGATACATTCTTTTACTAATGGGCACTTAGGTTGCTTCCAGCACTTGGCTATTGTAAATTGTGCTGTTACGAACATTGAGGTGCATAGGTTCCTTTGAATTGGTGTTTCAGGGTTCTTACAGTATGGTCCTAGCAGTAGAATTGCCAGGTCAAAAGGCAGTCCTATTTTTAGTTTTCTGAGGAAATTCCATATTGTTTTCCACAGTGGCTGCACCAGTCTGCATTCCCACTAGGGTTCCCTTTTTCTCCACCTCCTCACCAACACTTATTATTTGTTGATAATATTTTGTTTTCAAAATAATAAACTGTTTTTCTAATCTTTGAAAGTGTAAATAAAATATCTACAAAATGACATTTATTTTCATTGTATGATACAAGGAATAATTTATTATGCTTTATTAACTAATACCTCTATTAGGAGTAAAATTAGCAAGACCTAGAGAATAAGGTATATATATAAAATTAATTATAGAAAACGTAAAATAGCCTTCAAGTAGAAAAATGGCATAAGTAATTAATATTGTTAGCAGTGTTACCTAAGAAATACCAAAGGGTTTTTTTGTTCAATTACAGTATTACCAATTTCCCCCACTGCTGTGTGCTGCTCCGCCCAACCCGCTCTGTCTATCACTTCCCTTCCCTCAGTCAGTCCCCTTCTTTGTTGTCTGTTACCAAGGATCCTTTTAACAGGTTCCTTGACTAGACACTTCCCTTTCTTTCCCCCATTAACCCTCTCCAATATAGCCTGGAAATAGCTTTATTTCATCAAGATATTCACTGACTTTTTTATAACCATATATTATATATTTGTGGAGATACACCATAATTTCTGCAACTACCTTTTATATAAGGACATATAAGTGTTTTCAAGAGTTTGTAACCACAAACAATAGCAATACTGTAATGAATAAACACATGTCATTTACTTTTCCTTGTTGGTTGGGTGTATTGGAATAAATTCCTTGAAGGATTATTGGAGAACAAAGGTAAACAAATATACAGATCAACAAGATATTGTCAATTCCCCTCACAAAGTTTATACAGATATGCATTTCTAAAGGACTGTATTAGAGTAATTATCTCCAGATGTTTGCTCAGAGAGTATATTGTTATTTCGAATACACGTCAAATTTGCCAGTCTCACAGGTGAGAAATGTTATCTTACTTAGCTGTGATTTACATTTCTGTTATTGTGAGACTGAGCATTGTTTTCATATATTTAAAGGTCATTTTTATATCTATTTCATGATAGGTCTCTTCATTTCTTTCACATATATTGATGCATTTAGTTCTTTTTAAAATAATGTTATGAATAATTTAAGAATATTACGGATTCTTTATGTATGTGGCACATCTTTCATGTATGTTCTCACAGTTTTTCAAATATAATTTATTTTTTATAATAACATGCAATGAAATTGAAAGTTTTGGTATACAATTCTCTAAATATTAATTATGTGGTGATTTATATAACCGCTGCCACAACACATAACACTTCTGTCAGCCCCAAATCTCCCTCAAGTTCTGCCTTTGTAGTCACAACATTTCCCATTTCTAACCCTGGTGACCTCTGACCTCTTTTCCTCACTGTAGATTTGTCTTTGGTAGAATATCATATAAAACAAGTCACACTTTGTAACAACTTGAAACTGGTTTCTCTCATTCAATGTAATATGTTCAAGATTTATCCAAGTAATGTGCAAAAAGCTCATTCATTTTAATAGCTGATTAGTATTCTGTTATAGGGGCATATCAAGGTTTACTTATCCCCACTAAAGAATATCTGTGTTATGTCCAGGTTTAGGTAGTTATGAGTTGAGTAGCTTTAAACATTCATGTACAGATGTCTGTGTGAACACAGGCTCTCATTTTTCTAGGGCGAATAGCTGGATGAAACTTTTGGAAAATATAGTTAGTGTAAATTTAACTGTATGAGAAATCATTACATTATGGTAGAAAGCAACTGTACCATTTTGCATAGCCACCACCAAGTTATGCAGTTCCAGCTGCTCGGCATCCTCACCCACACATGGTATCATCACTATTTTTTATTTTAACCATTCAAGTATGTTTGTAATAGATTCTCATTATGATTTTAATTTGTGTTTCCTTAATAGCTAAGGATGTTGAACACGTTTTAAATGCTTAATTGCTTTCTGTAGGTCCCATTTATTTAAGCACCTCAAGTCTTTGATTTTTTTTTTATTCTTGGGATAGTCATTATTATTATTCTATTACAGTTGTCCCAATTTTTTCCCTTTGTGTCCTCCACAGCCCTGCCCAAACTCTGCTCTGACAGTCATTCAGACATCATTGTCCATGTCCATAAGTCATTCATACATATTATTTGACTAGTCCCTTCCTTTTCTTTCCACCATCCCCCCTCTTCCCGTACCCTCTGGCTGTTGTGAGTCTGTTTTGTGTTTCCATGTCTCTGGTTCTATTTTGCTCATTAGTTTACTTTGTTCATTAGATTCATTTTATAAGTGAGATCGTATGTTATTGTTTTTCACTCACTAGATTATATCATTTGGCATAATAATCTCCAGTTCCATCCATGCTAGGATGGATATTCCTTCTAGGTAGGAGTTCCTTCTTTCTTCCTACTATGTAGTATTCCATTGTGTAAATGCATCACAGTTTTTTGATCCATTAATCTACTGATGGACACTAGGCTGTTTCCAGCACTTGGCTATTGTATATAGTGTTGCTATGAACATAAGCGTGTATAAAGTCTTTCGGATTGGTATTTCAGGATTCTTAAGGTATATTCCCAGCTGTGGAATCTCTGGGTCAAAAGGCAGTTCCATTTTTAGTATTTTAAGGAAATTCTATATTGTTTCCCACTGTGGCTGCACCAGTCTGCATTCCCACCAACAGTGCATCACAGTACCCTTTTTCTCCACAACCTCAGTAGCACTTGTTGTTTGTTGATTTATTGATGATAGCCATTCTGACCAGTGTGAGATGATATTTCATTGTGGTTTTAGTTTGCATCTCTCTGATGGCTAGTGATGTGAGCATCTTTTCCTATGTCTGTGGGCTCTCTTTATGTCCTCCTTGGGGCAGTATCTGTTCAGGTCCTTTGCCTGTTTTTTTTTTTTATTTTTTTTTAAATTTGATTGTCTTCCTGGTGTTGAATCATATGATTTTTTAATGTATTTTAGAGATTAGACCTCTGTCTGATTTATCACTGGCAAATATGCTATCCTACACAGTTGGTTCCCTTTTTATTTCAATGATGGTTTCTTTATTGATGCAGAAGCCTTTTCATTTGATGTAGTCCCATTTGTTTATTTTTTACTTTATTTCTGTTGCCCTAGGAGAGATATTGGCAAAGATATTGCTCTGTGAGATATCTGAAATTTTACTGTCTAGGCTTTCTGCTAGGACTTTTATGGTATTATACCTTATATTTCAGTCTTTTACCCATTTTGAGTTTATTTTAGTGTATGATATAACTTGGTGGCCAATTTCATTTTTTGCATGTACCAGTCCATTTCTCCCTAAACCATTTATTGGAGAGACTATTTTTACTCCATCCTATGCTTGTGCCCCCTTGTCAAATATTAATTGACCATAAGAGACATTGTTTATTTCTTTGTTCTCTTTTCTGTTCTATAGAGCTATGTATCTGTTGTCATGACAGTAACAGGCTGTTTTGATTACAGTGACCTTGTAGTATAGTTTTATTTCACATATTGTTATCTATCCAACTTTATTTTTTCTCAACATTGCTGTGGCTATTCACTTCTTTTTTTGTTCCATATAAATTTTTGAAATATTTCTTCTAGATCAGGAAAATATGCCATTGGTATTTTAAAAAGAATTGAATTTAACATATAGATTGAATTGGGTAATATGGACATTTTAAAGATCTTATTTCTTCCAGTTTATGAACACACATATGCTTCCATTTATTTATATTTTCCTCAATTTTTCCAGTGTCCTGTAGCCCCCCAAGTTCAGGTTTTTTACCTCCTTGGTTATATTTATTCCTAGACACCTTATTTTTCATATTGCTACAGTAAATAGGATTTTTCTTAGTTTTTCTTTCTGATAGTTCATTTTTGGTGTACAAAAGTGCCATCAATTTTGGAATATTGACTTTGTAAACCATTACGTTCCCATAATGTTCACTTATTAGGTTGAGTAATTTTTTGGTGGAGACTCTAGGGTTTTCTATGTATACTATTATGTCATCTGCGAATGATGACACTTGTACTTCTTCCTTACCAAATTGGATGCCTTTTATTTATTTTTCTTGTGTGATCACTGTAACATGAACTCCCAGTATTACATTAAGAGTGATGAAAGCTGATGCCCTTGTCTTGTTCCTGATCTTAATGGAAAAAAGCCTTTAGTCTGCCCATTGAGTATGATGTTGGCAGCAGGTTTCTCACATATGGCCTTTACTGTGTTGAGGTATGCTCCCTCTATTCCCACTTTGCTGTTTTTATTGTAAATGGGTGCTGGGTTTTATCAAATGCTTTTCAGTATCTATTGATATGATCATGTGGTTTTTGTCTTAATTTTGTTTATGTGATTATGCTTATTGATTTGTGAATATTGTACCATCCTAGCATCCCTGGGATAAACCCTCTTGATCATGGTGTATGATCTTTTTAATGTATTGCTGGATACAGATTGTCAATATTTTGTTGAGGTTTATCTACATTCATCAGAGATATTGGTCTGTAGTTTTCTTTCTTTGTCATGTCTTTACCTAGTTTTGTAATTAAGATAATACTGATCTTGTAAAAAAGAGTTTGGGAGTCTTCCTTCTTCTTGAGTTTTTGGAATAGTTTATGAAAGATTGGTGTTAGGCCTTCTTTGAATGTTTGGTAAAATTCGCCTGTGAAGTCATTTAGTCCAGGGCTTGTGCGTGTCAGTAGTTTTTTTTTTTTTTTATTACAGCCTCAATTTCACTAGTTGTTACTGATCTATTCATGTTTTCTGCTTCTTGCTGATCCAACAGTGGGATTGCTGGGAAAATAAGGCAGTTCCATGTTTAGTTTTTTGAGGAAATTCCATACATCACAAAAAAATGAAAGACAAAAGTTCCACGATCTTATCAATATAAGCTGAAAAGGCATTTGATAAAGTACAGTACCCATTTATGATAAAAACATTCAGCAAAGTGATAGTAGAGGGAGCACCCCTAAACTATATAATATAGGTGATATACAAGAGACCTCAGCTAATGTCATACTCAATGAGCAAAAACTAAAACCTTCCCCACTAAGATCAGGCACAAGACAAGGGTTTGTGCTTTCACCATTTCTATTCAATGTAGTATTGAAAGTTATAGCCACAGTGATCAGACAAGAAGAAGAAACAAAAGGCATCCAAATTGGAAAGAAGTAAAATTGTCATTGCCTGTGGATGGTGTGATAGTGTATATATAAACTCTATAGGCTCCACCAAAAAAACTATTTGACCTAAAAAGTGAATTTGGCAAAACAGTGGGATACAATGCTGATATTCAGAAATTAAAGGTATTTTTGTACACTGACAATGAAATATCAGTAACAGAAACTAGGGAAAAAAGTCCCATTTACTGTAGTAACAAGAACAATTTTCTAGAAACATATAATCTTCCAAAACAGAATCAAGAAGCAGAAGAAAACCTGAATACATGATAATAGCTAATGAAATTGAAACAGTAAAAAAAAAATTCCAGCATACAAAAGCCCTGGACTGGACGGTTTCACGGGGAATTTTACCAAACATTTAAGGTAGTCTAACTCCTACCCTTCTCAGACTATTCCAAAAAAATCCAAAAAGAGGAAAGACTCCCAAAATCATTTAATTAGGTCAGTATTATCCTAATTCTGAAACCAGGTAAAGACACAACAAAGAAAGAGAACTATAGGTCAATATTGCTGATGAACATAGATGCTCAACAAAATTTTGGAAAGCCTGATTCAGCAATACGGTGAAAGCATCATACACCATGATCAAGTGGGATTCATCCCAGGAATACAAACATAGTACAATATTCATGAATCAATAAATATAACCAATCATGTATTACTGTGATAAGAACAGTAGGCAGAGTAGTTCGTATAGTGGCTTGCTAGAGATAGTGACAACACTGGTTGTTTCTTTGTGCTTATAGAGCGCTAAGGATAAAGTGTCCCATGTGGTTGGGCTAAATAAATGTTTTCTGACAGAAAAAATCCTAGGTGTTGCTACATTTTTATTTGAAGTCATAATCTTAGGGTTTATTAATGTAAAGTCAATTAACATCAGAAATAATTCTCAGAAAATGTTCTTTCTTTTCTTGGCTATGTAATTTTATATGTATGCCATAAGCCTGACAGTGAAAAGAAAAGCACATTATGGAATTCCAATGGCTGATTTTGTTCTCTGTTTGTGCAAATAAGGGTCTTTTTTACAGCTCCTCATAAACTTTCATTATCCATCTAGTTGCTTTGAAGTAGCTTTCCTCAAGGTGGACTATTCCAAATCCCAAATTTCTGCAAGCAGTGGAGAACTAGTCAGTACTTAAGGTAGAGGAGCAACACATTTCTATCATTTTGCTCTTTCTAAGCTTTGTTACTCAGAAAAAAATTCAGATCGAGTAGCATCTGCTTCACCTAACAGTTTATTAAAATCACAAAGTTTCAGGCTCCTTCTCAGACCTACTGAATTAGATTCTGCAGTTTACTAATGCTCTAGATAATTTGTGTGCTCAATAAAGTTTGAGAAATACCGCTTTATATGATTGAACAAAAATCTTCTAACAGAAAAAGGGGGAAAGGATTGTTTACAACAGAATTGAATCTAGTCTTTGAATATTTAATCAACATCAAGTAAAATGATTATAGGTCCAATATAAAGCACGTTTAGATATTATTTGTAGCATCAAAAGTTAGGGTAGTTGAGAAAGAAACAAGATTTTCTATATGTAGGTATCTTTTCCTAGTGTTTGTAATTATACATTTGTTTGAGACTCTTAGAAACCTATAGAAAACATAAGATTTTTACTCTGGATCTAAAAATAGCAAGCTATATTTACTTAAAAAACATAGTATTTTTCTTTTAGCATCAACTTTATTATAAGTAAAATATAGTTTTTGTTTTACTAATTTGGCAATAATGTAAATCTTGTCCTTTACAAAAGAGAAAAATACTGCTAATTCAGACCATATTAGACATAGTGAAGTTCTTCTTTCATTCCTTCATCACTTCTTTCCACGTCTAAGAAAAAATTCTCAATGCATGTAAACAACTCATTCATATTAAATTTTCAGAACCAGGCAAAATTATGGTTCATGGCAGATTCTCAATCATAGCCAGTTGTTTAAGTTTGTACCAGACAATCACAGATGTTGGAAAGTTCATGTACTTCTTACTTACTAAATATCTGGTATCATCTTTTAGTGGTAACTTTTTTCAGGTGTTAATTCCCTTTTGCATGTTTACTTAGTGGTTTATAAGAACCTAAGATGTAAGGAGAGATATCGTTCTGGCTTAATACTATTCATGCACAATACATTTCATCAATTTTTGGTCCTTTAACAACGTTTCATTTTTGAACTTCACAACAAATGTCTGTAATGGAAATATTTCTAAGAGATATGAAATCTGTAAATTATGTAATTTGCCTATCTCTAGACATATATGCAAATAGTTTTATTGCTAATTAATTTATTAAATCCTAATTACAATAAAAGTAAGCATTAGTTTAATTAGTAAATAAGTAAAAATATAAATCTTCAAAATGCTAATTATTGACCTCTATCCAAGTCTCTTAATGCAGATTGTTTTTAAAACCTAGACTCAGCTGCATGCATAATTCCAGATACCATGAGACTTATAATCACATTCAATTGGTATAGACATATACCATATATCAAGAAAATAAACTTTTTGATCTTATATGTCCATTTATTTCTATTGATATTTTAGGATAATTTGAAAAATGGCTAATTTTGTTTTAACCTTGACACAGATATTGAAACACAGATTTAATATGATGTGTCACAGCCACTGACCAGCAGTGACTGCACAATGCTGCAGATGGCTCATAGAAACACAAGAAAAACATACACAGAGACAACCGAGTCCTGTGGAGAAATAGGGATGAAACGGCCACTCTCTCTAGGGGAGAACACCCTAGGGGAGAATGCCCCATTCTCCTGTCCCAGCAGGCTTTTATTGGGTTTGTTTGCATAAGAATTCAGGTAAAGCTCATTATTCTTTGCCAGGGAGAAGCTATCAAACAATAGACAACAAGGAAGTCTGAGGGCTTATTTTGAGTCAGGGTCAAAGAGCTGTAAAACTTTAAAGAACAAACTCTCATCATTTAATTGACAGCATTCTAAACAAAGCAGGTTTCACAGGATTTTACATATTCTTTCTTAGGCCTGATCACCTGGGGAACCCATCCTTTCCAGCACAGGGAGGCACCACCCTGTCATTGTTTCAGGTTTAGGTAGAGTAAGGCAGCCAAGAGATTAGGAGATTTTCTCACAGACAATGAGGACTCAGGCTATGTCAAAGCTGAGGGGTGAGGGTCCATTATCTCCTTTTGCTGTAATACCCAAACTCCTTCCTTGGGGGCCTCCCACATGATCATGTCTGTCTTAGGTCATTCCCCCCTTAGGGAATCTTACCCATCATTGGCTAACCGACCAAGCATTGGGGGCCAGGCAAGGTGAAGTAAAAGGAGCAGAAGTGTTGCTCCTGCCAGGGAGATAAGCTTTTGTCTGCTTGCTGGTTTACGGTCCAAGGTCACTCCCTCAGCCTTAGCCTTGGCAGGGGTTACAGTTTCTGATACCAGGAAGGGCGGTTCCCAATGATAATGAGCTGTAGGATCATTCAATGAAACATAATCAGTAATTCTTCTCTCGTGATTGTAGGCTTAAGGTTCATCTAATCTTAATATCCAAAAAAGTGGTAAAATATGAAAGCATTTTCACTTAATCTTAAAAAATACCAGATTTTATTTTTCAAAACAAAAATTGGACACAAAATAATTTTTTTAAGTTTTATTTTTGGCAAAAGAAAGACAGAAAATTACTGAAGTAAATTTTTTTCTTCAACCTTGCAATCCTTAACAACTTCTCTAGTGGTAGCACTGAATTTTGATGGCCCCAAATAGATATAAACAGAAATGCTAATTAAACAAAAAAGGGAAAAAAATGCTCACTTAAGTAAAAATTAGAATATATTCTTATAATACAACCAGAATCAGAGTTCAAAAATAATTTGTATTTTAATTAAATTCTTAAATATTTACATACAAGTCCAGTATAACTTGATTTTCAAAACATACTACATTAGTATTCCATAAATATTACCAAGACATTTAATAAGTTTATGATTATTATAAGGCTGGAAGTTATAGTTAATTACTTTTTCTCTCTTGCAACCTATTAATAGTCTTCATGAAAATAAATTAGTAGTTTTCCATATGCATGTATTATAACTAAGCCTAGCAATTTACTGATAACAAGGACTGAATTGAAAGAAAAAGAAATGAAGGTCACATTAGGCTTCAAATGTCTCCCCACCTCTTATTCCTGAATCTTGTACTAGATTAGAGTTATATCTTTGGGGAATGTTTGCTTTGTTTTGTTCTAATTGGTACTTGAATGTTGACAAATGGAGATACTAGCAATACCAATTTTGATAGTATGTTTTAGCTAATTTTTCTAAATTTCTTGCAATATTTATGTAAATCATGACAGAAAAAATCTTTATGAGTTTATCAAGATTCAAAATGCATTTCTCCTTGCCTTCAGCTTCACATTATAACTTCTATATTACTTATTTCTTTTGACTGATTTTATTATTATTATTATTTTGGCTAACAATATGTGTGCATACATATGGACAAACTTCTCATCTCCAAATGTGTTGTGGGTTCTCACAAAGAAGTGAAGGAATATATACATATTTAGAGAGGTAATTATGAGTCTGGATGCAGTTGGAACAAGATCATTCTAATGAAACCCTTGAAAAGAAGCAAATGACTAAGATAATATAGTTTTTTTTATTGTACTTCCTCATTAAAAGAATAAAATAGCTAATCCTGTGATGGCATAATGCAGCCCAAGTTTTGGTATATATGTATACCAAACTATATATAGTTAGTTAGTTATAGTTATAGCTATTATAGTTATAGTTGTTATAGTTATGCAAGGTTTGCGAGAAGGTAAAGGATTTTGTAATATTATGATTCAAGGTTGCTTGCATGACCTTAAAACTAAAGCCAGATCTTTGCTGAAAAATATTTTTTTTTGTACTAAAAGACTATGCTGCTGAGTTTAATAATAAGAGGAGTGTCTTCCTGAAGGGTGATAATGCAACATTGAATTAGTAGGGCATACTAACTAATAACTGATGAGTAGATCCTCATGGTTGATGGAAATAGATTTTATTTATGTTATTTATTTTATACATATATCTTTTTACTTTAACCACTTCATCCCATGTTATTTTCCAAATTTATAAATTTAAGTGCAGTGGCATTCATCTGCATGCACACACACACACTCTATAGTACACATTGGTTCCCCCACTTAATGGTGATTGCCCAATTTTCTAAGGATATTGGGAAACACTGAGTTTGAGAGACTCTATAGCTCTTTTCTACAATTTGTTGTTTATTTAAATAACATCTCAAACAATGATAAACTTATTTATGTGTAGAACTTTCCCCTTCTTTATCTAGAAAACTAGAATTAGTTTTCATGCTTAGGCATTTACCAGAAGGAAGTTTTCTTAGCATTTTTGTTATAAACCTGCAATGCTGTCATTTACTTCCACCTCTTTATCCTGGATATATCTTATATTCAATGGCCTAGTAAATGAAGGAAAGTGTAGAGGCATGTGGGTGAGTAAATTCTATCCCTGAAGATGATCATAAGAATTTTTAAAACTTTAGCAGCATTCATTCTCCAGCATATGCAGGTCATATTGAGCATGAGAGAAAAGAAAAAGACTGTGTTACATCCTGTGCCATAAATACTTATCTGCTACAAGGATTTAACTGTATTTTCTCAGAGAAAGGATATGATGTTTATTAAGTACCTGATAGCAGCTAGGAAATGTACTAGATACTTTCTCTAGTTTATAACCATTTTCTTTAAAATACATTGAAATTCAATGAAGCAGGGTTTTTATTCTTCATTTTACTGTTGAGCAATTTAGGCCCAGAGAAATTTAAAAGCATTTCCCTTACTTAAATAATAATAATCCTACAGTTCAAACATAGAGATTGTGTGAGCATGAATGTGTGTAGACTAAATTGTAATGAATTGCAGAGAGAGTTACCTAATGTTTGTGCATTTTGAACATATTGCATATGTTGAATCTTTATTGAATGCAGATGGCTTTTCAGTATTTGTCTTATGTCTTGAGAGATGCTGAATGTGAATCAATGCCTAATGCAATAAGTTTATTTCACTGCACTCTCCAGGGCTGGTAAGATGGTTAAATCCTTATAGTAGGGAAGTATGATCTAGCATAGAGAAAACCATATAAAATCCACTAAAATTATGAAAAAATAATAAACAAGTTCTGAATTTTTACATAATATAATATCAAGACACAAAAGTCAATCGTATTTTTACACACTATAAATGAAAAATCTAAAATAAAAATTTAGAAGAGAATTTCATTTATCATTGCATCAAAACCAAATTATTCAGAAATCAACTTATCAATGAGGTACATGACTTTTACACTGAAAACTGCAAAATATTCTTGAAAACCTTTAAAGAATACCTCAATAAATGAAAAGATATCATGCGTTCATCACAGATTCAAATATTTAGTATTGTTAAAGTGACAACACTCCCCCAACTGATTTATGGATTGAATACAATTTCTACAAGAATATCAGCTTGCTTTTTGTAGAAATTAACAAACTCTTCCTCAAATTAATATGGAATTGCCAGGAAATTTTTCAAAACAAATGGAAGACTCATATTTCTCAGTTTTAAAACTTACTGCAAAACTACAATGATGAAAATTGTGTATTGTTGACATAACAGTAGCTGTGTATTAGTCTTAAAATAATCCTTATATTTACAGACATTTTTGACAATGGTGTCATAGTAATTAAATGAAAAAATAACAGTGTTCACAAATGACAGTGGGACAACAGGATGTTACATGCAAAGCAGGAAGTTGAACCTCTACCTCATGACATATATAAAATTATTGAAATAAATCAAAGACCTAACTATAAGAGATAAAGCAGAAATTCTTAAAGGAAAACTTAGGAACAAATCTTTTTGGCCTTGGATTTGACAATGGTATCATAAACATAATTACAAAGTTTCAAACAAGTAAGGAAAAATAGATAAATTAAACTTTATTACAATTAAAACATTTGTGCTTGAAAACACCATCAAGGAAGTGCACCAAGACAACACACTAAATGGGGACAAACAAATATTTGTGAATCATATCTAGTAAGAAACTTGTATCCAAAAGATATAAACATTATTTCAACTCAACAATGGAAGGACCAACTGAAGTAAAAATGGATGAACAATTTGAATAGAGATTTTCCAAAGAAGATAAGTAAATGGCCAATAAGTCCAAAACCACAATATACAGTCACACTCACTAGAATGGTGGCAATAATAGTAATAATAAAAATGACACGAATAAGTATTGTCAAGGGCCTGAAGTAATCAAATCCCTCAGACATTGTTGGTAAGAATTTAGAACATCATAGTTGCTTAGCAAAACAGTTCGGTGGTTTCTCCAAAAATTCAACATAGAGATGCTATATCACTTAACAACTCCATCGCTAAATAAAAATACTGAATTGAAAACATATGTCAACACAAAAACTTATACATGATGCTAAAAGCAATATCATTCACAAATGCCAAAAGTATGGAAAGAACCCAAATGACTATAATGAATAAATAGACAAATGCAAATTATGAATGGATAAACAAAACAGGTTGTACACATACAGTGGAATATTGCTTAGTCATAAAAATAATAAGTATATATTCTACAATATGAACAAATCTTTTTTATCTACCATCTGTAAATACTATTAATTTTTATTTCATTTACCTTTTTATATTTAATATACTCAATTATATTTTTCCATTAGCATTTACCCTCCTTATATACCCTACCCCCCAATAATCACCACACTGTTGTCCATGTCCATGAGTCCTTGATCTCTTTGCTCAATCCCTCCAACTCCCAATTTCCCCCACCTACTTGTTGTCATCTGTTCTCCATCTATAAGTCCGTCTTTTTTTTTCTTGTTACTTCTGTGTGTTGGATATCACATATGTGTGAAATCATATAGTATTGTCTTTCTCTGACTAGTGTATTTTACTTAACATAATGTTTTCTGGGTCCATCCACACTATTGTAAAGGGTAAACTTTTTTCCTTTTTTATGACAGAGTATCCACGAGTATGTGGATAAGTATGTGGAGACTCTTCAAAAATATGTGGTGTTACATCTTTACATAAAAATGATAAATTACAGAAGTATTTTAAATATAAAATATTAGGAAATAATTACTAATTAGATAATAGATGTAAAGAGTAAAAAGGCTTATATGACTTCATGTTACAAGTTTATGAGGTTGTGTAAACATAACACTATTTAACTGTAATTGATGAAAGTGAGGAGCTAAGAATCAGTGGAGGGTCAGAGCAGGAGTTTTTAAGAATATATTTTCTGTTAGGTACTAGTGGAGCATCTGCTTTCAAAAATAAGTAACAGTGTAGCGTAGTATTTAAAACCATAAATTTTACAATTAGAAAAAAGCATGGTTGAATCTTTCCTTCATTGTTTGCTATTCCTATTACAAGTATTATGTGGAAATGATTTAGCCTTCCTAAAACTTCCTTCACATCTGAAAATGACTCATTACTTACCTCATTGTATTAATATAATGCCTGATTATACTGTTGCATGTTAAAAGCTTAAAAAAACAACTGAATGCAAATTATTTATTTTGCATATAAATTATTATCAATATTATTATCTCTGCTTTATATACAAGGAAGCTGAGAATCAATATCAATTAGATTACATCATCTCCATACTGAGGGTTAGTAAGTGGCAGCGTCAATATCCAGAAACAAATCTAACTCTCAAGTCCATACTTCTTTCATTAAGCAGTTTGACCTTAAAATCTAAATGGAAATATAAATTTGATGATATAAAACTAAGTATCCTAAGCAGGTTAATACTGAAACTATAAACATCAGGGTCATCTGCATATACCTGGGGCAGACCACCCGAAGAAAAGGATTTATCTTCTGGAGGACAGCCCCTGCTAGTACAGGTTTCTTCCCCTAGGTGAGTGTTCTAGGAGCTCATCTATCAGTGTACCAGCTGGCATTGTTGTGAAAGAATGTGGTTCAGCTTCAGTAAATTTTTTTTGAAGACTCTTTCAGTGCATGTGTCTATTTCATGTTCATTGATTTACAAGCACATTTGTCCACACCACCCTGAGTGCCCAGCAGTTTTTGACTAAAAATGGCATGACCCCTGTGCCCAAACACCCTATGCACCTGATATTGCCCTGAGTGACATTTTTGTTGCCCCAGATGGAAAAAAGTCCTCAAAGGGAAACATTTTGCTGATGTGGAAGGGGTGAAACAAACAAACAAATACACAGCAGCACTAAAAAGTATCAAAATCAACAATGTCAAAAACAGTATTGAGCAGTGGAAAAAATATCTCGATAGGTACTTTCCAATAATTCAATAAATTCCTTTAATAAATAAATTTCTTTTTTGGTGACAAAAGCAGCAAGTATTTTTATGTTTTTTTTCTTGGCTATGTTATTGATTTATATGTATACTAACCTCATGGCTAAACTTCACTTCAGTGGCAAAAGATAGCATGTCAATGGGATATTCCATTAGCAACAACTGATTTCCAAGTTTATATTTTCCCTGGGTTTAACCATTAAAATCACAGAATAAGGCAGGAAACTTTGGACTAAGGGTGATACTTGATTATTGCATTTAGGAAGTGTTTTTTATTTAAAATATAGCAGGAATAATTCAAGATGTGAAAATGTTCCATTTATAAAGCTATGGATGCTGACTGAGGGACTATTAAGTGAAGAAAAATCTATTCTTTCTCTTCACTGTGACTAGAAAAAGTCCTCTGTGATTTTGAAATGAAGAAAATATTCTAAGTTTTTCAAATCTGAAATGCACAAAGTATACATATTAAGATTCATGAATTTCTACTCAATTAAGCATACAAAAAAAGAACAGATTATGTGACAGCCTGGGCTTTGATATTTTCAATATCTACAACCGACAAGGGATTGGCATCAGGAATTTAGGAGAAACTTCTGCAAAACAATCTAATGAGACAAGAGAAATAATAGTAAATTGAGCAAAAAATTGAATAAGTTAAATTACATTAGAAATTTCAATTTAATTAAAATTAAACTAATAAACTGACAATAATAGAAATTCAGAGTAAGGCAATAATGAGATAACACTTTTAGATGATCTGGTTGGCAAAAATTAAAAGGTAATACCAATGTTGGAGAGCTAGTAAACTTAATCGGCTTATAGCAGAATTATAAATTGGCTACATTATAAATTTTTTTAAAATGTTGCAGAGCTTGGTGAAATTTTTCCCAGAGAATCTTTGTCCTCAGTGTATAAGAGAACATGGCTATGCTCGTTTTCATGGTTGTAGACTTACAGAGGAAAATCTATATATCCACCTTTAGGGAAAATGATCAGTAAGATTTTGTGAGTCTATTCAACTCTTTAAGAATTGAAAGTTCCCCACAGTGTCCAGCACATATTTTAAACATGTGATATTGTATCTTTATCATTTTAGTAGAAACCCCATTTTTGTTTGTTTTATTTTACCCTTTTTTCCTAGTCACCCTAAAACACTACATTACTTAGTGTTATACTTGATTGGCATATTCCTTCATAACTGTTTTACTGTCTTTTGTTTGTCTTCATTTTTATAGTGCCTCTTTTAAAACAAAATTCAGGCAATTTTAATACTTTTTCACATTTCATTCATGTACATTAATTACCGTTAAACAGATTTATTGTGGACATCTAATTTGTACTCTTTATTTTACCTGCTTCCTTTTTCTGAAATCTTGTTATGTTTCAATTTTTCTCCTTTTTTGTATGCTTTGAATTGATGGGTTTCTTATTCCACTTTTTCCTCTATTATCTTGGAGGCTAAATACTCTATTTCTATCAATTGTATTGTTAAAATTTCAAAATGCTTCTTCTACCAGGTTCAAAGAGAATTACTATCATTTCCCTCTTCCTTAAAATATAATTCTGAATGCTTCTCTGAACTATGCTTATTCTTACCCTGTGTTAAGTTTATCTTGTTTGGATTTTTACCTATATGGTTTGACAAACTATGCAAGTGTTCTACTGCTTTTAATATCCATTCATGTTTACTGTCATTCTTTCTTGCCATTTTTCTCACATCTCAGAACTATTTTAGGCTTCACTTTCCATTTTCCTCCTTCCTGAGAAAATGCTTTAGAATTTTGTTTCTGTTAGGTTTTAGCTCAAGTTTTACTCTTGAGCATAAATAACACTCTATCTGCAAGGGTAAATTGCCAGTTATTTTCTCTGAGCTTTTGAGGCTATCATTACATCCCTTTACACATTCCATTACATTCTTTTTACACGTTTACTATTAAGATATGTACTGTGTGTGAATTCCCCATATATATTATCTTCTTTCTCCATATTTAAACTCTCTCTTTCAGTTTTTTAAGATCTGTTTTTTTGGTACACTAAATTGTGTTGTATCTCCCTTGATATGGAATTAATTTTATCTTTCTTAGGAAAAATAGTGACATCAAAATGTGAAAATCCATAAGGAATGAAACCTACATGGTCATCTCAAAGTACTCAAAAGAAACATTAAATAATTTTATCACCTGTTTATGATTTAAAAGAAAAAAAAGAGTAAAAACACTAGGAAGAGAGGGAAACATCTTCAATTGGATAGAGGCCCTAGTGAAAAGAAATAGAAGCACATATAGCCAAGAAACCCTATAGTTAACATCCTTACTGGTAAAAGGCTATGTGTTTTTCCTCTAATACTAGGGAGAAAAAAACAAAGATACCCACTAACTCTAATTCTATTTAGCATTGTTCTGGAGACTCTAAAATGTTCAATAAAGCAAGAAATTGAGATAAAAAGCACACATTTTGAAAAGACACAATAACTGTCTTTCTGAACAAATGGCACCATTATGTATATAGAATAGCCTAAGTGAAAATAAACAGCTTCTGGAAATCATATTAGTTTAGTGATACACTTTATTTAAAAAGTCAATTATACTTTATATATTAGCATTAAAAACTGTATTTCAATTTTTGTATTGTTCAGTTATAATTATCCCGCCTTTTCCGCATTGCTCCCCCCGCCCCCTCACTCCCACAATCATCTCCCATTGCCCATGCCCATGAGTCCTCTATTCATGTTCCTTTGCTTACCCCTTCCTCTTCTTCACCTCATTAACCCTGTATCCCTCCCCTCTATTCACTGGTAGTTTGTTCTTTATTTCCATGTCTCTGGTTCTATTTTGCTCTTAGTTTGTTTTGTTGATTAGGTTCCACTTATAGGTGAAATCATATGGTATTTGTTTTTCACTGCCTGGCTTATTTCACTTAGCATAATGCTCTCCAGATCTATCCATGCTGTTGTGAAGAGTAGGAGTTCCTTCTTTCTTTCTGCTGCATATTATTCCATTGTATAAATGTATCATAGATTTTTTTTTGATCCATTCATATTGTATTTTTTCCATATGAAAAACTGTAAACCCACATTGGCCATCCTATATAATATGTGGTGAACTCTATTTCAAATGGCTACCACATTCTATATGCCCCCTCAACAATTCATGAAAATTCAGGTTCCTCCACATCCTCACCAAGGCTACTATTATCTTTTTGATTATTGAAATTCTTATGTATGTGAAATGGTACTTCATGGTGATTTTAATTTCCATAATTAACATACACATTTATTGTGATTGGTAGATAACTGTTATTTCTTCTCAATTTTAAGATCTATCTCTGCACCTGCTTTCTAGAATTTTGCAAATATGTCCTAACAACATGAATAGGGTTCTTTGAATAGAAAAGCCAACTAAAACTGCATTCAATATTGTCATTCCCCTTAGTCTTGATGCTCTGGAATACTGGACTATAGCCAAAGCTATCTTGTATAGTTTCAACTTCTTTCCTTGGCAACCTCAACCCATAGGTTTTACCTGTGTCCCATAGGTTTGGGTTGCTGTGTATTCATTATCATTTGTTTCCAGAAACATTTTGATTTTCTTCCTTGACCTCATTGTTTGCCCATTCATTATTTAATAACATGTTATTCAGTTTTTATTTTTGACTGTTTTTGATTCTTTTTCCTTTGAGGTTGTTTTCTAGTTTTAAATCATTATAATCCAAGAAAATGCTTGATATTATTTCTATATTCTTGAATTTGATGAGGCTTGTGAAACAACCTATGAGATTTAACACAATCTCTATTAAAATGCCAATGATGTATTTCACAAATATAGAGCAAAATTTATATGAAACCATAAAAAACCTTGAATAGACTCAACAATTCTAAGAAGAAAAAAGAAGGATGGATCACATACCTGATATTGAACTATATTATAAGGCCACTGAAATCAAAAGAGTCTGGTACTGACATAAGAACAGACACATAGACCAATAGAATAAAGAGCCCAGAAATAAAGCCATGTCAATATAGTCAGTTAATATTGGACAAAGGAGATAGGGTAATAAAATGGAGTAACGAAAGTCTCTTCAATACATGGTGTTGGGAGATATGGACAAGTACATGCAAAAAAAATAGACACCAACTTACACCATACAAAAAAATAAACTCAAGATGGATAAAAGACTTAAGTATAAGTTTGACATCATAAAAGTACTAGTGGAAAATATAGGCAGGAAAATTTCATATATCCTACGCAACAATATTTTCACCGATACAGCCCCTGAGGCAAGGGATAAAAAGGAAAGAATAAACAAATGTGACTACATCAAACTAAAAAGCTTCTGCAAGACTAAAGAAATCAACAACAAAATGGAAAGGGAATCAACTTTGGGAAAACATGTTTGCCAATGTGACCGCATACAGGGTTTGATCTCCAAAATATATAAAGAACTCACAGGACTCCACAGCAGGAAGACAAATAATCCAATTGAAAAATGGGCAAAGAATGTGGACAGACACCTCCCAAGAAAGACATACAGAAGAAACAGAGACACATGGAAGGATGCACAGCATCACTAGCCATCAGACAGATGCAAATTAAAACCACAATGAAATACACCTCCACACGGGCCATAATGGCCACTGTGAACAAACCAACAAGTGCTGGCAAGGTTGTGGAGAAAAGGGAACCCTAGTTCACTGTTGGTGGGAATGGAGAATGGTGCACTACTGTGGAAAACAGTATGGAATTTCCTAAAAAATCTAAAGATGGAACTGCCTTTTGAACCAGTGATCCTGCTGCTGGCATTATACTGTAAGAATCCTGAATCACCAGCTCAAAAAGTACCTCTGTAACCCAATGTTCATAGCAGCATTATTTACAATAGCCAAGTGCTAGAAACAGCCTAAGTGCCCATCAGTAAATGAGTGGATCAAAAAACTATGATGCATTTACACAAGGGAATACATCCCCTCATTTTATGTCATCAGTGAAAAAAAACTACATCCTATCACACAGGTAAAATTTAAACACAACAAAATACAGAGATTCTATTTCTAAGATTTAGTAAGGGATAATGAACTCATATACACATGTTATCAGCAACCTAATTAAGATGTAGAACATTTTTATGATTCCAGAGAGTTTTCTTATGCTCACTCCACTTAGTCTCCATTACCCTATAAAAACAGGTATGATTTCTGCCAGCAGAAATCAGTTTTGAGTTTTCTTTTTAAATGTAATATCAATAAAATAGTATATTATATACTATTATATGTCTGGTTATTCTTATTCATCATAAGGTTGTTGATATTCATCATTGTTTCTGTGTATTTCAGTGTTTTTTTTTCAATTGCCAAGTCCAACTATATCAAATACATTTAGAAAAATTTATTTCCAGTCTCTTGTTGATGGACATATGATTTGTTTCCACTTTATGGCTACTAAAATAAACCTGAATGTTTAATCATTTATAATTTTATTTTTTCTACTTGCTCTTATTTTTTATTCCATTTGAATTTGTAAGAAAATTAAAATATTTATTTAAACATTTATTTTCAAATACAAATATTTAATCAAAATGTTTCATTTAAACATTGTTTTCATTATAAACCACAAATTCAATATATTACATTTTTGTAACAATTCTCTTGGTAGTAATATACTTATGATACCTGTTTTAGTCTAAGAAATATTCATATGTGTGCTCTTTAACTTTTAAATATCCGAAGTTCATCTCTCTAATTTTCTGTTACTGATTACTAATTATCCTCTAGTTGGTCAGCAAAAATTTACCATGTAATGTAACAATTATTTTGAAATATATTGAGACTAATTTTATGACTTGTGGTCATTTTTGTTAAAAATTTCACCTTCATTCTGAAGAATGTGTGTTCTAGGGTTCTCGGGGGTTATGTTCTAAAATTATCAATAAGGACATTTGCTTTTAGTGTCCTTAAAATCATCTACTTCCTTAATGATTGTTCTATATGTTCTATGTATTTATTGTTGCAATGAGTAACAATAAATCATAAGTGTAAGTGTAGCACACAATCAGATTGGTTTTATTTATGACCTCATTGTGAACTTGTACCCCAATTCTGGTAAATAAAAACACACTTCTGTCTTATTACCAAGCTCTTACCATGAAAAAAGGGAAAACAATAAATAAGCAAATATCTGCTTTTATGAACTTTATTTTTTTTAAAAAGACAAACATATAAATAAATGAACACAAAAATATCAGATAGTTAAAAAGTACTGCTATAAATTCTAAGGGTGCATTCTACATAGTTAATACAGAAGTCACAGTGAAGCAATGTTTTCAGGAACTAATACAATATAAAGTTAAAAAGCAAAACAATCTAGAATATGTCAGAAATTACAATGATATATTGAATATGATATATAATATTGAAGTTTATGTGATTTGAATGACTTTAATGTTTATTAGATTGCTTTAAAGAATTGCTTGAATATACAATTAAAAAGAAAATGTGGAATAGATATAAGGGTTGAAACTGAAAATGTTATGGTAGAGTAATGAACATTTTATCCACCCCAGGCCTTGTGACATTTCTAATAAAGCCAAGTCTCTTAAAATGATCTAGCCATGTATATTAATTGGGAATTTGGTAGAAGTAACCTTACAGGTGCACTGCTCTATTAACATGTTGTGATAGTCTTTTGATTTAATTAAAAGTTGTCTATTATTTCTACTTACCTAATAGTATGGGTTTTCTGCTTCTGGCCACACAATGAAATGCCTCAAGAAGTTTTAGGAAGCAGTAGCCCTTTACAGGATGTCAGTGACCTACCCAGCACACTTAAATAGTGTGCTCTGGGCAGCTGCCCTGTGAGAACAGCAGGGGAGACACTGTCATTCTAGTCCTGCCTCCCTGCTTCATGGCCCCTCCTGCCCTGAAATACCTTCTGAGAATGCTTTGGTCATGGAGAAATCCCAAGGTCATGCTTCTGGGTTTGGTACAGCTTTAGAGGAGATAAAAGAACTTGGATAGATATTTGCCCTGTATATATCCTCAACAAAAAGGGAGCATGTCTCCTAAAAGCCTGTGTTAAGAAGTGACAAAAATAAAAAGGTAAAAGAGAACATTTATTCCTCAGCTAAAGTAGGACAAAAACACAACGTATGAGTTAAAAATCCATAAATATACTATAATTCATTTCCAAAGAGCTCAGCTAAGATAATGAATGGTTCTTTAGTAATGTGTAAAAGATATCAGTACTTAAAATCTTTAAAAGCTGTCATTTGAGGTGATCAGAAAGCAAGAGTGTAATGCTGAATTAAAGCATAAAACAAACAGCAAGCTTCTGAAATAAATCTAGGGTACAATTGTGAGGAGCAAGGTTTTATTTGTTCTGAGTGGGCTATCTGTGAGCCTAGGCAAAGTATTCTTAGCAATTGAAACCAAGTCTCATTGTTATAAATTTTATGTTTCCAATCTAGTAGGGTTCAAAAGTGAGGAATCTGTTTGCATTTTCTTGCAATACCAATTGTATTAACAGATGTTTAAGAATGAATGTTCCAAACCAAAGGCATTTGTTTGATATTTTCAACATCATTTTCTTCTACCCACATATGTCAAGACAGTTCAGAACAGCATGTTTTCCAAACTGCTAGTAATTTCTTTAGAGGAATAACTTCAGAAGCAAAGTAATTAACTAAGCAAACAAAGTTTGTATGAAATTAGAACCTATTCAAGTAGAACATAAATTTTGTTAAAACTACTAAAGGAGGAGCACCATTAATTAGCTTAAATTTTTTTCCCATAAATATCAATTTTCTTTATACTATCATGGTCTATGTATTTTTTATCCAAGTCTTAATAGTTGTCATAGTGGAACTGTTTCTGTGGTGGGCAAAGAATCATTCACATTTTGTATCACTTTTTGGCATGGTTTTTAAACTTAATTTTTTTTTTAATAAAGAAATTGTCTTGGGTCTCAGCATGATGTACTTGTTTAACCAACGCTGACCTACTACTTGGTCTTCTCCAAGGTGTATGATTTTTCTCTATTTCTCCACAGGATGAACTATAAACATGTCAACATGTAGGTGCCTGAGAAGAGCAGCACCATTCTGTGGACAACTTTCATCATTTGTTCCTATGAGTGGAAATTCACTGTATGGGTTGTTATCTCCAGACTCAAATCAGAAGATCCAGGTCATGTCAAGCTGTTGAGTTCACATTTGAATGTTTTTAGAGCACAGTCTACCATATGGAATCCACTCTTTTGCAGACAAGCTTAATTATAGTCACTGACAATTACCCAGTAAAGACGTCTTCGAGAACATGTGGTTATTTGCCTCTTACCCATCTGCCTCTTAAGACTCCAAGGTACATTTGAGAATCTTGAGGGAAAGACTAGAAAAGAAACAGACTTGGGGCAAAAGACATAGACTTGAATCAGTTTTTGAATTTTCCAAACAATGCATTTTACACAATGGAACTTTAAACTAGAATTTACACCAATTATATTTTCATAGAGGTGCTCACTTTGAAAGATCTATAATAAAATACAAATTATATTTACAATATACATTATTATAAATAAAAATAACTAGTTAAACATAAAGTGCAGTTTAGATTTTATTAATTAATCAAATATAGTTTGTGTTATGGTAGTTCATTATAACCAACAATGAAATGGATGTCATTTTTGAGATATAGAAACAGATGTATATGATTGTGCTTTAGTAGTTGTTTCAGATATACACAGCAATATTACATAAGCAGAATCTAATGCAGCACATTAGATACAATAAGAACTTAGTTATTGCATAATTTTCTATTCTTCCAGCCATTTAGGACCATAGAAGGACATGGAGTTTATTAAGCAAGTAACTTTGTTGAATACCAATGATGGAAACTCCATACATTTTCACAATATGATTGAGACTTTTTAAATGACACCAAAATTTTTGTCACGTCTTGTAAAAATCTAAGAATCTATTTTTCAAAATATTAAATAAACACATCATTTATTATGTTACAACCTAATCAGAATATATTAATTATTTGGAAGCTGTTTCTTTTTTTAAATCATTTTATTGTTGGTCCGTTATAGTTGTCCCACCTTTTTCCCATGGCTCTCCCCTGCCCCACAACCCTGCCAACTCCCACAGTCAGTCCACCCCATTCATGCCCATGAGTCCTGTATTTTTAAAGGTAATCTTAACAAGTTTATGAGATTCTTTGGAGTAGGAATAACTGATAAGTTTTATTTAATATTGTTTTGTCTATGATTATATAGTATAATCTTTCTCAATTACATTTTCCCCTTTCTTTAATAAATAAAAAAGTAAAATGAATGATAAGTATGGGAGATTTTTATAGAAATAGAAAGCTCTCTTTAAGGAAACTTTGCTCTGTGAACATTTGGTATGAGGTATAGAAGAAATGCAAAAAGAAGCTAATAACATAGCTCCCACACTTTTTATTGTTATGTATATTTATATTTTAAGTTATAAAACATTGATTATTTTTAAGGTTTATTTTTTAATTTATTAAACATTTTGTTCTATTCCAAAGTTTTCATTTTGACACGATACTGGATGTTACTATAGAACCCTTATTTTAACTAATATCACAAAACGGAGGTTAAATATAGTTGATAATCATCACACATTTATAACTAGATGAATCATATAATTTATATGTTTTATCTCAAGTTTAATCAATTATTAAAAATAGTAAAAATAATTTTATTTTTATAGCATTAATCAAGGCCTACATGTAATTTCATTCCTCTATGGTAATTTGGCCATGATTTCCATTAGAATTCAATAGTACTAAAGCAAATACTACTACTTTAATTTTCAGATTCCAACTTGTATATTTTGTTCTGATTTTATAACTATGCAATAAAATAAGTGACTATTTATATTGCTCAAGAACATTTGTTGATTATTAAAAATGTTAAATTTCAAATCTGTGGCAAATGTTTAAATAATACAGAAACCTCATATATTCTCAGAAAAATAAAATTATCTCTTCTTTTTCATGCAGGAAACATTACTGGAAATAAGCAAATCTTTTGTAATGTCAAGCATTTGCTTTGCCAAGAATGGTACTACAGCATAAGAAAATTAATTCAGTTCATAGAAGACTGTTAAAGCTTGACAAGTCGTGTTCCAAAAATAAATAAAGGTCTGTCACTGTGGGTTTCTCTGGCTCTAGCGATCATCCTCGTAAGATTCTTTTTAATCCCATTGAAAATAAACATGACTGCTTTCAAACATGCATAAAAATATACATATTTAAATTTATTTCTATATGCCAAGTGAATTATTCTGTCAGTGAGTAGTTTAAATTAGGTAATTTGTGAGAAATAAGAAAATCCTACAATAAAAAAGCACATGGATTGCTTTAAAATTGAATTGCTACTATAAGGAGGCTCACACAGCAAGATGTCTTTCCTTACACAGCATGGCACACACCTTTTGTGAAATAAAGTCCTGCACAGGCTTCCAACACCATGATTTTTTTAAACTTTTTGGAAAAGCCACTCAATATCTACAGGTCCTATGAAATAGAAGTCATGCTGATTTCCAAAAGCTTAAAAAAATGGGGGTCCAACAGGACTCTTCTGTGACAAAATTTTGTACTAAATTCAATGCAGCAAATTTGCTGTGAATTCTAAGTGTTCAGTGAAGAATAAATCCAGTCCCCTGCTAAAACAGCCCTCCCCACAACCATCCTCTCTAAGTCATATCCCAAGTACTGGGGATAGAGAAATTTTTCTTATCCATCACTTTAACAGAATGGTAAATTCCCCAATGCGGTGGACTTTACTCTTTGCTTTAACTGTTTTAAAAACATATCTGTTGTGTTACATAGGCCCAGGGCTATGGAAAAAACAAACAGAAAATAGCAGGGCACATTAAAACCTTCTCTGATCTTGGAGATATGAAACCTGCTATTGTCATAAGGTTCTGATCTATATCTACTTATCTCTCTGGGCCTCGGTTTTATTTTTCTATTTTTCCACTATACAATTACATAAAGAAAATAATTTGCTATTTCATGAACAAATTATTGATTTTAAAACAGAACAGTTTTTAGTCTTTATCATTCATTATTTTCTCTCTGGTTTCCTACAAACTAAGAGTTGATATATCTGCCAAAGCCTAATTTACTGTGAAACAAATTATTTATACACTGTAGCAATTTATAAACCACAAATAACATATGTTTTCTACTAATGTTCTATTTTTATGTAAATAATCTTATTTTTATTTTTGCCATTCTGGAAACGCTGTCTAAGAAGATCTATTCATTGATCAAAATCCTTCTGAGTGACAACTTACTCTTTTTTGTTATCTATCTGCTTTTTGATTTGTTTTCTGAATACTAATTTTCAATATATTAGAGGAAATGGTGAATAGATTGATCCTGTACTGATATGATAATTTTTCCCTTTTTGTTCCCATAAAGTTATCCTTTTTTCTAGTTCACATCAATTACAGCTGTTGCTGACCTTACCTAAGAACAATACCACATCCTTATGCATAACATTTGTTTAATGCAACCCTCTCACACTTTCTGTTCACACAGCTGTTCAAATAACTACTACTGTTGATACAATCATGCTTTAGAGCATTATTTTTCTCACCAACATTGCTATTTAATAAAGTTCACTAGATTAATTTTAACTTGGCCAAGTTAAAAAAAAGGCTCAAATCTGAATAAAGCATAGCATTCTATAATTAGACATGGTAGGTAGTAACACAATGAGCAACCAGACGGAAATAATGCAAAGCAGATGCTTAGAATCAACAATACAGAAATAAGGAAGACTGGAATGCTACTTTCAAATTCAACAATTGAGTGAAACACTATAAATATAGGATACAAAACAATATCCAGGAAAGCCATGGTAATTTTCTCATGCAATAATTATAAAGAAGCTAAATTAGTGTGTGGAGGAGAGTAGAGTTTTTCCTGAAACAATGAAAAAGAAACACAGTGGTTTGTGCATTAATAATAGATAATAGCTTTCAATAAATGTACATACTAGAATTTTTCTGTACAGAAAGCACACATTGCAGAGAAAAATGTCCGAAGCATTGGAATTGAATGGATAATACTATATTTTGGAAATGGAAGGATCACTTACTCTGATACATAAAATAAAACAGTATTGATGGCTACAGCTAGCAGTCAGTGTAGTCAGAAAATTGCCACATCAGATTAGTGTCACACATACACATCACCCCCCCACACACAAACACACTCAAATGTACAAATGCCAGTTTGCAGATGGAGTTAATATTAGGATACAGAAAAAGCTTAAATTATAATAAAATTAACATTCAAAGCATATTTTTAGCTTCCAATGCTTGCTAGTTTTTAAAACTTTATTTTTATAAAGTTAATATAAAATGTTACAAAAAACTCAATTTATATTCCCTCTTAAAGTAAAATGTGACTTTCATTAACAATCCTCTTTATACTACTTTAAACTTCACTTACAATCTTTTATGCAGAAACTGTATTACAGCTTTGAGTCCTTCAAATGCAACTGTCTTCATTCTGGCAGTTACTCCCTGACCACTCACAGATGATGGGCTCATTGTACCTGATCTGATTCTTAACAAAGAAGATCAACTGTAAATAGTTTACACTATAAAGAAGAAATTCTATTGATAAGAAATTCTACTTCTTTCTTTTATAACTTTCACTTGACAAAATGAATTGAATAAAAATGCATGGCAGATCCATTATAAAATTATTAAAACATATTTTATTATTTGTGTTGTCCCCCATATAATTTATCCATATTTTAAAATGAGTTGTCATGGATTGGTTAATTTCTTTTCATTGAGACCATTAGCAAAAAAAAAAAATAGCTGCTACTCTTCAATATCACATGTTGATTGCTGACATTCACCAGGATTTATCCTGGTTCACATTATCTTCTTACTTTACTAGATTACCTTGATTTCAACTTATATCTTATCAGATTCTTAATTATATTGTTATGCTAACTTCTGTCTGGAGCTCTTATATTATCAATTCTTTATCCAATATTAAACTTCTCACTTTTCCATCAGCTCATATATATTCACTTCTTTGTGTTTCTTATTTCACTTTCACTGTCATCATCCACTTGTTTTCCATATCTACTTGTAGACATAGCTTTCTCACTAGAACTTAAACATGGAAAGGAAGCCTGTCTTATCTCAATATTACTCATTTATTACATAAAAGAATAAGATCTCAGTCCTGGATGGTGTGGCTCAATGGACTGAGTGCTGGCCTATGAATCAAAGGGTCTCTGGTACAATTCCCAGTCAGGGCACATGCCTGGGTTGAGGCCAGGTCTCCAGTAGGGGGTGTGAGAGAGGCAACCACACATTGATGTTTCCCTTCCTCTCTCATTTCCTCTTTTTCCCTTACTCTAAAAATAAATAAATAAAATATTTAAAAATATAAAAAGGAAAAGATCTCAGAATCTGGAACTGATTGTCAAGGTTCAAAAGTAAGTTACATATTTTAATAGTGATATGTTACTTGACAGATTGCTTAGCCTTTGTATTACTTTGTGTTACTTCATATGTAAAATTATTAAATTATCAATTGTTAATGTAAGTATTTTATAGTATATATATTTTCTACTATAAGAAACTATTTAATCAAACCCAAAATATATCAAGCATATATTGAGAAGTGATTGAAATGACAACCTTTACTACTTCATCTGGAATAGAAATTAAGGAAAACATTCAACTATAGAACAAATAGAACAGATAGGAACACAATTCTTCTAATGACATTATACTTTCTGACACCTGTTTATTCTGCTAACAGCTTTCTTGGATTTGTTTTAGATAGTCAATGGTACAATCTTGGTTAGGAATGAATAAGAAACTTTAAGTTAGGCAAGTAATAATTTTCTGAACACTTCTCAAAGTATCTCCTTTCTAAACATATTTTAGATGAGACAATGTTTGACAGAATTGTCCCCAGATTTTTGTGGGGTCAACTGAGAGGAGGATCCCTAGAGCACTTGATGTGAAAATTAGAAAACAGTTTATTTTCCTTAATAAATAAGACAGTGCCATTTAAAATTTTAGGTACAAATGGCATTTTATTTTAGTTTTTATTGTTATTCCATTACAGGTGTCCCAAAATTTCCCCCACTGTTCATTGCCCCCCCTCCCCCTCCCACCCCCTCAATCTCCACCCTGTTGTCCATTACCATGGGCCCTTTATACATGTTCCTTGACTAGACCCTTCCTCTTCTTTCTCCTCTTATCCTTCTTCCCATTCCCTTCTGGTCACTATCAGTTTGTTCTTTATTTCCAGGTCTCCGGTTCCATTTTTCTCATGTGTTTCTTTTGTTCATTACATTCCACTTACAGGGAAGATAATGTGGTATTTGTCTTTTACTGCTTGGCTTATTTCACTTAGCATAATCCTCTCTAGTTCCATCCATGCTTTCTGAAGGGTAGGAACTCCTTTCTTTCTGCTCTGTAGTGTTCCATTGCATGAATGTACCACAGTTTTCTGATCCACTCATATACTGTTTGGCACTTAGGCCATTTCCAGCATTTGGTTATTGTAACTAACGCTGTTATGAACATTGAGGTGCATAGGTTCTTTCAAATTTGTGTTTCAGGATTCTTAGAGTATAATCCCAGCAGTGGAATCCCTGGATCAAAAGGCAGTTCCATCTTTAGTTTTCTGAAGAAATTCCATACTGTTTTCCACAGTGGCTGCACCAGTCTGCATTCCCACCAACAGTGCATCAGGGATCCCTTTTTCCGCACATCCTCTCCAGCACTTGATGTTCGTTCATTTGTTAATGATGATCATTCTGACCAGTGTGAAGTGGTATTTCATTGTGGTTTTAATTTTCATCTCTCTGATGGTTAATGATACAGAGCATTTTTCTTCATGTGTCACTGGGCCCTCTTTATGTCCTCCTTGGCGAAGTGCCCGTTCAGGTACTTCGCCCATTTTTTTTTTTTATTGAATTGTTTGTCTTCCTACTGTAAAGTCATATGAGTTCTTCACATATTTTAAAGATCAAACCCTTGTCTGAAATAACATTGGCAAATATGTTTTCCTATACAGTCAGTTCCTTTTTATTTTGCTAGTTTTCTTTAGCAATGCAGAATCTTTTTAATTTGATGTAATCCCATTTGTTTAGTCTTTTCTTTATATCCCTTGCCCTAGGAGACATATCAGCAAAGATATTGGTACATAGGATATCTGATATTTTACTGCCTGTTTTTTCCTCTAGGTGCTGTCATGACTTATATTTAAATCTTTTATTCATCTTGGGTTTATTTTTGTGTGTGGTCTCATTTAATATTTTTGCTTGTACTTGTCCAGATCTCCAACTCCCATTTATTGAAGAAGCTATTTTTACTCCAGTTTATGCTCCTGCTCCCTTTGTTGAATATTAATTGACCATAGAGATGTGACTTTATTTCTGGGCTCTCTATTCTGTTCCATTAATCCATGTGTCTGTTCTTATGCCAGTATCAGACTCTTTTGATTACAGTGGCCTTTTAATACAATTTGATAGCAGGTATTGTGATCCCTCTTACTTTGTTTTTCTCAAAATGCTGAGGCTATTCAGGGTCATTTATGGTTCCATGTAAATTTTTGAAATATTTCTTCTCTGTGAAATATATCATTGGTATTTTGATAGGGATTGCATTGAATTTATAGATTTCTTTGGGTAGTATGGACATTTTAATAATATCAGTTCTTCCAATCCATGAACACGGAATATGCTTTCATTTATTTGTGTCTTCCTTAATTTCTTTCTTCAGTGTTGTGTGGTTTTCTGAGTACAGGTCACTCACCTCTTTGATTAAGTTTATTCTTAGGTACTTTAATTTTTCTTTTTGCTATAGTAAATGGGATTTTACTACTTTCTGTAGTAATGGGTTTTTCCTACTTTCTGTCTGATATTTCTTTGTTGGTATATAAAAATGCCTTAACTATCTGAATATTCACTTTGTGTACTGCTGTTTTTCCAAATGCACTTATTACATGGAGTAGTTTTTTGGTAGGGGCTACAAGATTTTCTATGTACACTATCACATCAGCTGCAAACAATGACAGTTTTACCTCCTCCTTTCCAATTTGGATGCCTTTTATTTCTTTGTTGTTGAATCACTGTGACTATAACTTCCAATAGTATGTTGAATAGAAATGGTGAAAGTGTACACACTTCTTTTTTTTTCCTGATCTTGGAGGGAAGACTTTTAGATTTTGCCAATGGTTTAATATATCCGCTGCAGGTTTCTCATATATGGCCTGCATTATGTAGTTTTTGATGTGTATATTTCTTCCCTGTCACTTACTGTGATGTGAGGTCAATGACAAGTGGCCATGCAGTCTGGGCACTTGGAACAAGTAAATAGTGGCCTAATGGGTTCCAGATTCCGTCACACCTTTCTTCCCCAAAGATACCACAAATCCCTCTCTCAACCTGTGCTGACACATGGTCTCCCATGCCACCTCTCTGTAGAAAGTCACAGGCTCAGGTATTTCCACCCACTCATTTCATTTTTCCTCTACAGTCTGTCCCATCACTGCTAAAAGAAAAATCTTTGACAGCATGGATAGACCTGAAGAACATTATCATAAGTGAAATAAGCCAGTCAGAGAAAGACAATTACCATAAAATCTCACTGATATGTGGAATCTAATGAACAAAATAAATGTTTTCTTTTGTTCAAGGGGAAAGTAGGACTCAAAACTTAAAGACATGTTTATTCAAGTATATCTCATAGATCTGCCTTATATAATTAAAATTCTTAGCGATAAATATAATTGAATTATAAGGTGCCCTCTGGGCTTTAACACCTTGAGGGAGAAAACCATAAAACTAAACAACTCTGACTGACAGCAAAGTGAACTTTGCCTCTATAATTCATTAACAGATGCTCTTGTGATCCTTAAAACTTGAATAAACAGACTTGTTAAGAATTTTTGTTTTCACAAATCTAACTAAAACACATATTTCCTTCTTTTCTTTATTTAAAAATGAGCTTTCTAAATGCCCTACACTAGTGGTGGCTTTCAAAAAAAATTCATTTTCCACTCCAATTCAGATAAGCTTTTTGTCTATTTTTATATTTTAATTGCTTTTTTCACATTTATGACTATTCAGAAAAAAATTTACTAACATAGAAAAGGAAAACTATAAGCCAGTGTTTATTATGCCATAGATGTGTGTGTGTTTACACATGTATGTGTCCTTAATATAAATTTTCATAAAGGTCTATTACTAAAACTGAAAGATGAGAGGCAGGGAGAGAGAGACCACATATGTAAAAGACCCAGGACACAGCACAAAATACTGGTATTTTGGCCCTGACTCATTTTCCTTTCTTGCATTTGCTTGTTCACTTTGTGGCCAGTAGGAGATGACATTGCGTAGTGCTGTGGTTCAGAGAAGAAAAGGGAAAATGCCAGTCATTTATTCATTCTGGGCATCCTCTCTCTGTCTCTCTCTCTTTATTACCAGAAACATTTTTTAAATAACATGATACTTCATTCTAATGTGATATATTCACTGTAGGTACTGCAGACTTAACTTTATCAACAGAGAAGAAGGATTGATTTTAGAAGATTAGTGGAATACACGAAAAAAATTAGCAGAGTTGATAACAGAATTATCATAAGAATTGCATTTTTTCTTTTAAATATTTCTGTTCACAAACAAATCACCATGAATATGACATTTCAGTTTCTATTCTCCTCTTTCCCTGATGATGAGGTTTACACATGGCAGATTTAACTCAAAATTGTATATGCCAATGCCAACTACTGACTGTGTGGAAGTCTCCATAGACTTTTTATTCAAATGTGGTACATGTTTGTTTTCATTTAATTGTTCTATATTCTTAATTCTCTAATGTGTAAGCTGTTGAATTTTATTTATTCAGAGCATTATATACCTATCTATGTTGTTAAATATATGATCAATACATTGCAACAAAAAAAGAACAATGATCTTAGAATTTTCAGTGTAGTACCTTGAAAGACTTATACAATGAAAATGGTAATTTTTTTACCTGGGATATATAATGAGTAACTGATATAGATATTAAATTAGTCACGTAAAGTTATTAAAAATAAATAATGTATAAAATAGAAACACTAGTGGTATTATATGGCATTAGGTATTGTATATCCTACTCTTTCTGGTCTTATTTAGCTCACTTGTTTTATAAAAACATAATTCTTTAAAAATTGCTTTTGCTTAATGCAAGCATCTAAGTTTCTTTTTGGTTTTTGCAAATAGAGGCTATTTTATTTATATCTAGATGGATGTTCTTGGTATATTATCTTATTAAATCATACCCTGACAAAATACTGGTCTTATAGCAGAATTCATAAGCTTAACTGTAATACAGATTTTTCTTAACTTTTGTAATGAAGTAACATACAGATATATAGATGGATAGATAGATGATAGAAAACAAACACTAAGTATGGATTCAGTTTATTAGATTAGCAAAAAGCAAACATCAATATTATGGATATTCAAAATTCTCTAGAAGCTTGTCTTCAGAGGGAAACCAACTTTGACTTCTAACACTATATATGGGTCATGACTGGTTTTGAACATTAAATAAATTGAATCTTTCATTATATGTACTTTTAAATTTTGGTATTTTTCTTTAATATTACTTTTGAAATATTCATGTGATACCGTATAGTTGCTCATTTTAATTGCAGTATACTATTATATACACATACACATATTTTAATATAAAATGGATAAATGAAATAAATTTATCTGTTCAGATGTTGGACATTTCAGTTGTTTCCAACTTGAGGTGATTATATTGTTATAAACATTCTTCTACAAGTCTTTCAGTGAACACATGGATGCATTTCTGGGTATGACATAACTGAGTTTTATGGTATGTATGTTTTATGGTATGTAAGTTCAGTAGCTGTTACCAATTTTCCAAAGCAGTTGTATCTATTTACAGGGAATAACATGATCTGAGAGTTTCCATTGCCTGCTATTCTTGCTAATTTTTAAACTTGTTGGTCTCTTTAATTTTAATCATTCTAGCAGGTACATAACGACATCTATTGAGTTTAGCTTACATTCCTGATAGAGAACTCTTTTATATACCACTGTTCCACTTGAATAGCGTATCTCTTCCAAGTCATATTTGGTTCTCTTTATATTTTTGACTGATTCATAGAATTTCGTTTTTATAATATACCAGATATAAGCCATTGTCAATTGCATATACTGCAAATATTTTTTTCATATTTTGTGGCTTCTCTTTCTCTTAATGGTTTCATTTGAAAAACAAAAGTTCTTAATTTAAATGCAATTTAACTCATTAAAATGTATTTCTCCTTATTTGAATTCATGTCCTGTTCTGATCCCAAGATTACAAATATTATTCTCATTAATATATTTATTATCTTAATTTCATATTTTTACCTGTAATCTATTTAAAAATTATTTACTGTAAAATATAAAAAACCAGGCTGTGTTTTTTCCAACTGATAGCCAATTGATACAGTATCATTTATTTAAATAACCATGCTTTGTCCCCCTATAATACAAACTGATTTTGGTCATAAATCAATGTTCATGTTAATGTGGGTCTATTTATTGAGTCTCTCCTGTTTCCCTGTTTATTTGTCCATTGTTTCACTAATACCACACTTTCTTAATTACTGGAACTCTGTAATAAGTCTTCATATTTGATAAGCAGTATTTCTACCTTCAGGAATGTCTTTGTTATTTTTGCCGCTTTGCATCTTATAAGTTTTTCAACTGTTTTGAAGTAAAATACAATAAGTATACAGCTCAATAACTTTCTCAAATGACACATACCTCTTCACATCCAGAAGAAGAGGAAAAAAAATAATCCAGCACCTCAGAACTTCTCACTTGGCTCCTGTATATCCATTATCCTCTTGCTCAGAATAATCATTATTTTGATTTAACAGTATAGTTTAGATATGCCTATATTTTCACTTTATATAAATGAAATCATTTAGAACTCTTGTTTCAGGCTTCAATAACAGAGTATTATATTTGTGGAATTAATTCAGATCATTGGATGTAATTGTTTGTGTGCATTGTAATATAGTGTCCCAAATATATCAAAATGTTTTATCCACCCTACTGCTGATGGATATGTGAGTGTTTCCTAGATTTGTCCAATATAAATAATGGTGCTAGAAATATTCTGGTGCATGCACTTTCAGGACCTATAGATCCATTTCTGTTGTATTTCTAAGAACAAAACTGTTCAGGTATAATATATACTATTACTTTACTTATCCCCTGTTGCATGACAAATGCATCCACTACAAAGCTTAAGAGTTTTAAACAGTCCTTACTGGTGTAGCTCAGCAGATTGAGGGCTGGCTGTGACCCAAAGGGTCCTCAGTTTGATTCCCAGTCAGAGCATATGCCTGGGTTGTGGGCCAGGTTCCTGGTGGGTGATGTGCAAGAGGCAAACACACACTGATATTTCTCTCCCTCTGTTTCTCCTTCCCTTCCACTCTCTCTCAAAAAGTGAATAAATAGAATCTTTAAAAAAAGAGTTTTAAAAAAACTTCTCCTTTTTTTTTTTTGCTCATGGTTTTAAAGTCTGGGTAAGTTTTTTGTTGTTGTTGTAGTTGTTTTACTTACGTAGTTGCATCTAATGGGTTGGTAGGGCTTGGGGTTAGCTGGATAATGGGACAACATGTCCCTTTACAGATATTTTGGTTACAGAACTTCTTTTCCCATGTAAACACTTCATTTGGTTTCTCAAGATGTATAAATGAATGTTGCCCAAAGTTCTAAATAACACAAAGTGTTGGAGTTGTCAGACCTTTTTAAACTTAGGGCCAGAACCAGCACTGCATAATTTTTACCACAATTTATTGGCAAAAAACACTTCATAGCTTCAGGCCTGACTGATGAAATTTGGACTCCACGAGAGCATGAATACCGAGAGATAAGGTTCATTAGAGGCCATCAGTGTAACAGACTCTGCATCTACCTTAATAGTTTTTATGGAGATTGCTCTATAATTTTCTATTCTTACACTGCGCCTGCTGGATATTGAAAATGAGGTTATGCTGGATTTATAATAGGAGCTAGAAAATGTTCTCTTTTTTCCTTTTCCTGGAACTGTTCATAAATTTGTTTTCTTAGACATGTATAAAACTTCACCAGTGAAGCTAGATGAGATGGGATTTTCTTTGTGAAAATATTCTAAATAAAAGATTCAGTTTATAGGTCATGTATATTGGCCTATTTACGCAAAATTTTAAAAATGAAGCCCATTTAATATACATTATGAGACCAATGCATCACTTTTTATTTTATTTTCCTTTTTTACTTTCAGTGAAAGTGTAGCACTAAATCCTTTATAATTCCTGATGTTGGTGATTTTTTCCTTTTTTGGTTCTTAATAATTCTAAAATTTTAGTTTTATTGGTCACTTCAAAGAACCATTTTTTATGTTCTCCTTTATATATTTTCTATATTTATTGATCTGGGTTTTATATTATTTGTCTTTACTTTCTTTATAGTTGATTCACTGTTATTTTAATAGCTTCTTGAAATAGAAGTTTAATTGACTGGTTTTAAGCCTTTCTTCTTTTTCTAACAGATGCATTAAGATTTACATTTTACTGTAAACATTGCTTCAGTCCCTTGCTTTTTATTACTCAACTTCATTATCATTAAACACATAGTATCTTTAAATTTCATTTTGATGATTATTAGTATTACATTATTTAAATTGCATTTACTTGGGTTTCCTAGTCATTGTTCTCACTAATTTCTAGCTAAATTATATTGTGGTCAAAAAACATATACTGAGCTGTTTTAAACATTTAAGGACTTTGAAGGCTTTCTCTAATACCTAGTATATAGTTTATTTTTTATACTTTTTGTAAATGTTCTAAGTATACTTGAAAAACTGAGTTCTCCCAATTTGGGTATACCATTCTTTTTTAAAATATTATATTTTATTGATTATGCTATTATAGTTGTCCTGATTGCCCCCACCCTTTGCTCTCCTCTGCCCACTTCTCCTCACTCTCTCAGGCAATACCCCCGCCATTGTTCATGTCTGTGGGTCACTCATATACATTCCTTGGCTACTCTATACTATATTTTACATTCCCATGGCTATTCTGTAACTACCCATTTGTATTTTTCAATCCCCTCACCTCTTTACCCATTCTCCCCTTCCCCCTCCCATCTGTCAACCTTCTGGTAACTAACTTCTTTTCTCTTGCTTTTAAGAGTCTTTCTTTATCTTTAACTTTTGGCTTTTTTAAATAATGAAGTATCTTAGAGTGGGCTTCTTTGCATCCATAATACTTGGGACTCTCTGTGCTTCTTGGGCTTGTATGTCTATTTCTTTCCCCAAATTAGGGAAGTTTTATTTCACTATTTTTTCAGAGAGATTTCAATTTCTTAATCTTTTCCTTCTGGCACTCCTCTGAGGCAAATGTAGGCCTTCTTAAAGTTATACCAGGGGCTGGGACAATTTGCACTATCCTCACTTTTGGGGGGGATTCTTTTTTCATCCTGTTCTGTGGGGTTGTTTTATGCTTCTTTATGTTCCAAATTATAGATTTTATTCTTGGCTTCATCCATTCTACTGTTATTTCCTTGTAAATTGTTCTTTATTTGAATTAGTGTATCTTTCACTTCTTATTGGGTCTTTTTTATGCTGCTAATGTCTTCACTAATTTCCTTGAGCATCATTATAATCAGCATTTTAAACTCTGTATCTGATAGATTGCTTATCTCCATTTCCTTCAGCTCTTTTTCTGGAATTTTGATCTGTTCTTGTTTTGGGGCTGTATTTCTTTGTCTCCTCATTTTTGCAAGCTCCCTGTGTTTGTTTCTATGTGTTAGGTGGAGCTGTTTTGACTATATATGCCTTGGTAGTGTGGTCTAATATAGTAGGTGTCCTACAGGGTCCAGTGGCACAACCACCCCTATCACCCAAGCTGGGTACACAAAGTGTGCCTTTCGTGTGTGCTGAGTACACCCTCCTCTTGTAGTTGAGCCTTGGTTGCTATTGGTGGATCAATGGTAGGGATTTATCCAGGCCAGTCAGCTGCAATTGCTGGCTGTGACCACTGACCAGCAATCGCCACTGCCTGTGGAAGATCAGCTGTGTAGGGGCAGAGATGTGATGCTCTGACTCTGTTGCTGTCCACTGGGTGTGTTGGCCCTGGGGTTTCCCAGGTGGTGAAGGCTAAGGTCAACCCCTACCTTTGTTTTACCTGGGGCACCCTGCCTGAGCTATAAAGCAATCTGAGATGGCTTCTACCTGTGCTGGGTGAGATTCCCAGGTGAAACCAAGCTCTACTCTGACTGCTGCTAGGGCTCACTGAAGATAGCTGTTGTTTGTTTGATAGGATTTAGGAGCCAAGATCAGCCATTCTTATGGGAAAACATCTTGAGTGGGCCTATACATTGTGTGGGGTAAAGCCTTTTTGGATGACAAAGTGTTAGCCATGTTGATGGAGTCTCAGATATGGCACCATCCTACTGGCTTTATGGGGGGAGAGCTCAGTGAAGGGACAATGACCTCTGCTTACCCTGATGCCCAATACTTCAGTCTCTTCCTGTATACCACTGGTGTCCTTCAAGCTGCCACCCTGGTGCAGGAGCTGAGAGCAAAAGTTTCTGAATAGGTGACACCATGTGTGGTTTCCCTAATAGGAATTTCTTAGGACTCCAGCAGCCTCCTCTCCCAACTCAATCCCTGCTGGTTTTTGCAGGCAAAAGCTAGGGGACTTATCTTCCTGGCACTGGAATCTTGGGTTGTGAGGCCTGGTGTGAGTCTGAGACTCCTCACTCCTGAGATATCCCTCACGTGGGGATGGGGTCAGTCCATTTGGTGTCTGTGCCTCTCCTACCAGTCTGGATAGATGTGGTTTCTTCAATTCTATCATTGTCAGACTTCCATTCAACTCAATTTAGTAGTGGTTGGACTTCCAGTCAATTTGATTTCTGATGTTCCTGAGTCATGGTTGTTCTATATTTTAGTTGTGATTTTGATGTTTGGTATAGTATTCTATTCATTCTCATTTGCCAAGTTTGTCCTTATCTTCAATATCCTTGTTTGTCTATTTTCCTAGTAGCTAATGAAAAAGGTAAGTTAAAGTTATGCATGATCTTAGCGATTTCTCTATTTCTTGTTTGATGTTTTGGAATTTTTTGCTTTCTGTGTTAAGATGTTATTGGTTGTGTACATTAGTAAAATATATTCTTAACGACAGTAACCCTTTATCAACATGAAATGTTGCTCTTTATTTCTAACAGTTTTCTGCCTTACAGTATCCTTTAATCTGAGAATATCATAGCTTCATTAGCTTTATTTTTGTGATTATATTTTAATTTTCTCCCCTTCCTTTTAGTTTCAAACTATGTAAATAGTTTTTTATTAGGAAAATCCGGGCAATATATGGAAAGTTGTTCCTTATTCTGTGCCTTTCTCTTTACCCATTGTTTGGTGAAAGGAATACATTTCTAAGAAGATACTTAATAAATAATTATTTTTATGCAGTCTTAATATCTACATTTTTATTGGGATCAAATACCTCCGGGAAAAAAAAAGGTTCTAAATCTTAGTCTTACTTTTTTCTGGATTTTCCTCTTCTTCTAAAGATTGGTTGTAATTTTTTTTACTACCTTGTTAGTTTTCTAATATCTTCAAGTAAATATTTTTAAAATATTGCATAGATCTAGTTATTCTCATGGGGGAGTATTCCCAAACTACTTAGGGGACAACTACCAGAAATGAGTTTTATTGTAATCCTTGCAAATGTAATACCATTTTCTACCTGGGAATCTAATGCTATGATTAAAATATTTTTGATTCTCTTCCTACCAGGCATTCCAGCAAACATTGTCCAAAACAAAACTATTTTTGATACTTCAATACTCAGTTGCTTAATGCCAAATTGTTCATTTAAAAATATGATAAGAACATTTAAAATGAATCAACAAATGTTTAAGAATATTATACCATATTTTAACTATAGGCACAATGTTGTATAGCAGATCTCTATAACTTATTCATCTAAAGCCAAGATGACTTCTTAGGTATTTTGACAGATATCAGATGGGACATATCTACTACTACAAGAGAAGGTTTTTTTCCCTCTGGGTGTGAATTTTAAATTACAGTCAGTACCCAGTGAGGTGAGAAACATCCATTTAATTATTCTAAATTATATTTCCAGAGTTTAATATTCCTATTTAAGTCTCAAATTACCATGTTTTAATATGTATTTAAACTTCATGAGAGAGGCCATGACAGATGTCCACTGATAACTATCACTAAAGCTTATAAACTCAATTCAAAATATTATGCCAACATGATGTGTTAAAGGGATGATCAGGAGGACAGAAGATGATACTTGCATAAGATGCTACTTCCCCAAAGTCAGGACAATATGTAACTGCCACTGCCATACTGGTACTTTGAAGTAAGTGAATGCAATGGGAAACAGGTACAAATCATAAAACAATGATTGGCAATACTAAAAGAAAGAAAGGTTTTCTAGGTTTCCCAGAACTCCCAAATCACTGAAAACAGTATCTGAAGAGCTACATGAATTCCAGTTATGGGGAAATAAAATGACTTACCCTGATGGCAGACCCAACTTTGTGGTTGCAAAATAATAAAAACCAATCACATGTGATTAAAATTATTTGTGAGTAAGTATGATTTAAGATGATTAGAATTAAGCATATTTAATGCCTGATAAATGTAATGTTAAATGATATCTGTTTTGCCCATGGAGGAAGATGGTGCCTAAGCTTTTAAAAATTGACAATATATATGCACACATTTTCCACAATGAGTTGAAAGTTCCTTAATACAAATAAACCAAATATCTGATATTATTTGGCTAATGTATTAATATCTTGGAAGCAACTGTACTATTTTCCAAATAGGAACTGTACTATTTTCCAAATAGGAACTATTTTCCAAATAGGAAAATAGTACACTTCCAGAAGGGAAGTGATTTGTAGATTTCTTTGTAAGTTTTTTGGGTTAAAATAAAGATATATTCTCAGAAATATAAAATGGTTGTATGTATTTTTCTATTTTTTACTAAATTTTGTTCCAATCAACCTTATAATAAATAAATAAAACAGAAGCTGAAAATAAGTTATAAAAATACACTGATCTTTTCTGTATGCATTTATATGCTATTATTAAAAGAAGTATGACAATTCTCAAAACTGTGACTATGAATATGTGTACCACATCTTCATGTTCTATAACAATCATAAGCTTTGTATTTATTTCTTCTGAATGTTATCAAAATTCCTTACAATATAATTTGTTGAAATTTTGGAAGGTTGTTCATTCTCTCCCTCTCTCTCCCTCTCTCTCTCTCTCTCTCTCTCTCTCTCTCTCTCTCTCTCTCTCTCTCTTCCAGTTGGTCTTTAAATATGTATGCTCAAGGGAGTCAGAATTCTAAGAAGAGATGCTTGAAATGTGGCCTCTAGTTCAATTCTCTAACTAAAACTGTCTTCCTTGATTATTATCTAAGAACCAGATATAGATTATATTTCCAGCTTCAGGTTCTATACCTCCTTTCAGGGGACTCTGAGTCTGGTATTAACCATCAATGAAAATAGCATCTGTGAAAATGAGGAACACACTCTTACATTAATTTGGTGGCTCCCTTAAAAAAAGTTCCTCTAAGTTCTTCAAATAAGTTTGGTGAATCCTATGTAAGAGAAAAGTGTTCTTTATGCTGATAATGTCTCTCTGGATTTTTATAAATACAGAACTACTTAAGATAGATATGTCATTCTGCATTGGAAAAAAAGTTCTGCTGACTATGTGGAATTTAAATATACTACAGAACCTTGATACCAAAATAAGGCAATTTTTAAATTCATAATTAGAAAGTATTAAATTATGTTCTCAATTCTCAGAACAATGATTGTCATATGAATAGATTTATGTGGTGCCATTTTCTGTTTCATTATAGTTTTTGTCATAAGAAGTATGTAGTAGAATTTTAATGTCTCATACTTTCTGTCACTTACAGCATTCTACTATACAGATTTGACCTTTTCAATGTTCTGTGATTTGATTGGCTACTTATAGCACTTTTCCCTTGTTTGCTATTCCACTAACCTGTAGGGAAGATATAGAGTAGACAGCCAATTAAAGTGTAGAATATTGAAAAGGTCAAAAGAGTGGAATGTTATCTCTACCAGGAATATATCAGATACTAAGATACTAAGCAGTTGTTGTAGTTGTTATACAAGGACAAGGAGAAGTGTGGTTGCAGGGAAAAGAAGCAAAGGACAATCACTCTGCATTTCAGTAGACAATTACAAGAGCTACAGTTTTCTGAGTAACTCATTTCAAAATTTAAAAGTAAAAACCCTTTTCAAAAACAAAAAGATAGATACTTAGATATTAATTTTGACAATCACATCAACCTATTTGGAAAATGTTAATGTATCTGTATATGTATCTGTATATATACATATACACACACAAAGAAAACAGCAGTTTAAATATTCATCATTTTTTTATTAATGCTATATAATTTTTTATTTGGTACCTCATGGGTTTTAACTATCATTCTTGTATAATCTTTACTAAATAAAGTATAAGTAATACTATAGAAGCCATCATGTATTTTAAAATTTAGTCATATTCTCTTCTCATATCTTTTCCATTGCCCGAATAATAAACTTTAAAAGGATATATAGTAGTAAATTTTTTAAAAATATATGTAATTACCTATATTTGTGATAAAGTCATTGATTATTGGTTGCTATATCATGCCAGCATTGTATTACATGTGAACTTCTGATACTCATCTCAGAAGAATTTTAATTATAATACTGCCCCAAGAAATAAATTAATTTTAAAATGATAATTATAACCCAAACTTATATATCTCACATTAAAAACAAGTATCATCCAGAAATTCTCTTCCCCCAAAATTAATTGTACCTTGCATATTTACCATCTTTAGTCTAATATTGTGTCTCTTTTCAGTTAATTTGTTTGGACTGCTTACATGAACTCTATTCATTATTCCAGAATGCTTTAGAGATAAACTAATTACACCTGGAGTTGGAATCAGTCCAGAACTTGACAGTGTTGGCCTTACCCAGATAGAAATTGGCTATCTGCTCCTGCCAGATAAGCATTCAGGAGAAAACATTAATCTCACAAACTTTCCATTCTTTCTAACCTTTTACATGGTTATCTTTTAAATAGCATGGAACTAAGATATTTATAGTATATAGACCCATTCTCTCTTTTTGATGAATCTACTCTTGAGTCTTGTAATCTCTGCCTTGTTAATTTTTCCTTATCACCCAATAAAAAGACCTTGGCATGATTGTTCTAATACTATATTTGCACCATGTCAGAAAATTGTGTCTATTTATTCATTTAAAAATTATTGTATTTTCCATTACCATTTAACCTCTTTATAGCCCCCTCTTCCCTGCAATCATCACACTGTTGTCCATGTTCCTGAGTCCTTTTTCCTTTTTGCTTGATTCCTCCACCCTTAACCTCCCCCAGCCATAGCACTCATCCTGCTCTCTATGTGTCTGTCTCTATTTTGCTTGTGTATTTAAAGATAAAACTTCCATTGTAAAATCTTGGAGATGTGTTTCAAAACAAACGTTAGGTCTTATCTCCAGAGCAATTTTGTGATAATCAAATTATTACATTTTAAACATCAGAGTTTGAAGTAAATTTATCTGCATGCATTTATATTTCTAAAGGTCAAGAGTAAAGATTTAGAGTGAAGATACTAATCAATAAGTAAAAGTGTGTTTTTCCATTACCTACAGTGACAAGATACTATCAGATGTAAAATACTGTGTTTTTAGAGGAAAAATTGAAAAGTGGAGTTGTATAACGAAAATTCAGTGGAAATATATTGTGAATTAAATATTGGAGGATTGATAGGTTAAATGAAAGAGGAAAAATGAGTTATGCACAATGAAAAGGCACTAGAACACATAAAGGTGAAACATAATAAGACCACCAATTAATAAAAGGTAGTAGTAAAGAGGGGAGAAGTAGCATGGGAAAACCAGTTTATTGCTATATTTGAGTGTCAAACAGGAAGTTTGGCATCCATTCTGAAAAAAGTCATAATCAGGGATATGATGTATTTATTGGTATACAACATCTATTATGTAGTTAGTTCTATAGTGTAACTATGAAGTAAACAGGATCTTAAGTAGTGTGGCAAAGGTGAGATTGGAGTCAGTAGCATGTAAACTAATGCAAAAAATATATAGCAGAAATTGATGATGAAAAGAATACACAAGTTGAAGAAGAGCAAAAATAAATTAATAAGAATGGATGGCTAAAAATGTGACTGAAATGACAGAAGTGGTAAATTTGGCATAGAAATAATGTGGTGCTATATTTAGAAACACGAGGATTAAAAGAAAAAATATATCTAAAAAATGTCTAATTGGTACAAATATATATGTATGTATATATATATGTATACATATTGTTCTTTTACTTTTTAATAGATTGTGTTCAATGAACAAATGAGAAAAATATTTTCAAAATTCTATGGGAAAATCAAACAGAGAAGAGACCCAAATAACTAAGAACACAGTAGAAGGGGGTCTTTGGAAACAAGACTGTCAAATTTGCTGGAAGTTAGGAAAGCAACTGGATTGTGCAGGTGGTAAAAAGAACTGAGGATCCCTGGCCAAGTGTCTCAGTTGGTTAGAACATCATCCTGCACAGCAAAAGATTGTGGGTTTGATCCCTGGTCAAGGCACATAGTTAAGTTGCAGGTTCTGTCCTTGGTCAGGGATGTATGGGAAGCAAGCAATAGATGTCCCTCTGTCTTTTTCTCTGTCTCTCCCCGCTTTTCTCCCTCCCTTTGTTCCTTCCCCCCTCTCTCTCTAAAATCAATAAACAAATCCTTGGGTGAGGATTGAAGAAAAAAAAAAAGGAAACTGTAGGCCAGGTGTCTACAGGAAGGATCTGTGATTCCACTGCAAGTTGGGATCCTAAGTGAAAACCTAGAAATGTTCTACAATCAAAGTTGTCAAGTACTAACTGTATTAATTAGAAATTAAGCATTTCAAATGGAAGTTAATTAAAGGTTGTCCTTCTCCACACCTCCCTTCTGCACTCTCTTCTGCAGAGTAGCTAGCTGACAGCCTAGTGTGCACTCCAAGATACAAAACCAGATGACCTTCCTTAAAAATGTGAACAAACTACATGTAAGAATTTTTGTTGGTAATATTTTTATTTTTTGGCTTATCCAAAATAGAAATTTATTTATAGAAGCAAGTAATTTACCTCTGACTGCATCATGTTCTTGTTAGATCAATTATTTATATGAATTAATTTTGTTCATTTTTATGTTTGGATAAAGCTAATGAATGTGCTAGTTGAAGGGTAAATTTTCCATTTTTTAAAAACTTTGTTTTTATTGTTGACATTATTACAGATGTTCTCCTTTACTGTTTTAACATGTTTCTTTCACTTTAGCTTTGAAAGATCCTACCATATCAATATGAAAGTGTGTCAGTTAAAAGAATAGAGCATTAAAAAAAAAAAGGACATATGGCTGAGATTGAGAAATCTAAGTCAAAATTGAAGAAGACAGACACTAGAGAAAAACCCACTGCTTCAAAAGAAACAATTTAACAGGAAAAGCAAATAGGCAAATCATAACGAGGCTTATACTGTATATTCTACAAGCACTGCCTTGTAATTTTACTTCTTTTAGGTGTTTACTTCATAACATGCAAAAAGGTTGGATCATTTAAGTGACTGTGCTGCTCCTCTTCACACCAGAACTCCTGACAATTAAAGTTGCACCTGCCTCTCCCATCCGCCTGTCTAGCTGGCAGGGAAGGAAAAAAACATGCTTGTTGGTGATGGAAGAGGCTGGGTGGGACAACAGTGAAACACAGAGTAAACACCAAGCTGGTCGATGGTGTCCTGTGGGCTGTAAAATGCAGTTTAATCAGAGTGCACTTGTTTTTGGTTCAAATGATTTTAATTATCAGAAAACACAATTTTCCAATATGCAAATAAAAACAATTTAAAAGCTGAAAAAATAAAGGATTTAAAAGTAGTCATTAAAAATTTAATGTATTATTGCCAAACAGAAACTGAATACAAATGATGAATTAAAAAAAATTAAGTGAAAAAAATATCTTCCTAAATATCTAGCAAAATGGCTAGATATCTCGCCATTTGGTAAAAACAGATTTTACCATACCAATGGCTATGGTAAAATCTGTTTAAAAACTGTTGCATTATGTGAGTGTGATAAAACAAAAGAGTAATTATTTTAAAAGCTAATATAAATTCATAGAGTTAAAGAAACTTGTCAGAATTTAGTACTGCATACCTAGTCTCTATAGAAAAAAACTGATGTTCATTGCTTCATTGTGAAATTTTAAAGTGCCATGAAAAAAAAGTAGAAACTCTAAAAATTTCAAAGACTAGGAGAAAACTTTTATCAACAAAGAAATGGGTGTTAGATTAGCAGTGCATTCATGAGAACACTGATCATAATGGCAAAGGAACAATGGCTTCAAATTATGAAAAATAAATGAATTTAGTATTCTCTGCCCACAATCAAATGTAAGAGAATGGATTAAGATTTCTGTTGTCATTTTGGTTTTGGTTTTGGTTTGTCAAAAAAATAGTTTTATCTAGGGAACAATCTTTTTGTGTTGTTGTGTACAGAAAATCCCTTTGATGAATAGAAATCTTAATTTCAATGAAGAAAATTCTATGATTTTGTCTTTTTTGTACTGCTTTTTAAATTTTATTTGACAATTTATTTCTATTGTGTGGTCATAAAATATTCTATGTTTTTCTTCTATTAATTTCATCTCTACCATTATAACCTTTAGATTGTTAACCGCATAGACTTCGCCTTTGAATACTATGTAAACACAACAGTTATCTAAGTAAGATTTTACATACACAGTTTACGGAGTCAGTTTTACCACTACTATCAAATACTTCATCCTTTTATGTGGTGTCACATTTATCTTTTATCATATTCCCATAGGAAACTGCGGTTCATTTCTAAGCTTTTTCATTTCCATGGTTTTGAACTATACCTAAATATCTGTTAACCTGAATTTTTCTCATCCAAACACAGTCTTTGCTGTAGTTTTGCAAATTTCATTATCAATTCATGTATTTTTTCAAAATTAGTTTAAGCATCTGTCGAATTACCCAATGAATACTAGTAGAAATTTATTGAATTCTATTGATTTATGGTTTGATATAAAATATATATAATGCTATATCTTTTGATAAATATTAACAAGTTTATTAGTTTGTGGGTTATTTTTAAATGTTTAAAGTGTAATACAAAGTTGACTGTCTTATACTGGGTAATATTCACCAGTTTATGTTTTCATCATAAAACTAAGGCATGGTTTTACATACTTTATACAATGTACATTTTTCTATTGCTGCCTCAACCAGATGAATATCTGTAACAATTTTTATTAAGATACAAGAGTACAGGCTTATCCTTTCAATTTAAAGCACTTTTAAAATTCTTCAACTCCAGAGAAATTTGTTCACATCTGGGAATATTTCATATATATAGACCCATAAAACAATTTGTTGACAAAATTAATAAGGGCATTAATTCAATTATTATTAGCTTAATAAAATCTATTTCATTAAATAATTCCAAACATACCCTAATATTAATGAAAAATCTGTTGTATAAAATATAAGCATTTTCTATTCTATAGAGCGATTTTTGCAAATAATAATGCCCAGTTTCATTATATCTATATCAACGTTAAATTTGGAAACAAACAATAGAATGCTTGCTTCATTTTGCCTTTTCCTAGAATAATTCCACCACCTGACTTTATTTTTGTAAAACAAATTGATATAATGATTGTCTCACTGTGATAAAATCTTATGATTATCTCAGAGATAATCATTAACAAAAAAATTATCAAATTAAAGTTCTGTCTGATGCCTTGAAGACCTACTGAATAGTTATAACCCACACAGCATAAAACAACTGCTCTTCCTGTTAGTGCATTAACTTATACAGACACAATGTTATTATTTATTATACTAAGCTAAATCGACTATGTCTGCATGGTAACACAATTTAATTTTAAAGTAGGAATAGGAATTTAAAACATGTTTAGAATTCCCTCTGAGGACACATCTCACTATATAGACAATTAGGAGTTACGGAGCATGGGATTAATATGTTCCATCTTTTGAACTACAGTTAGCTAACTGAGATGGCTCCAATTGTGCCTCCTTTTTATTAGCTATCAATTTATGATATTATCTCCATGCCTAAGCAATAATTTGATAGAAAATTATGTATTTGAGCCTTTACCTTTAACATAATTAAGTGGGTATAGCTGATCTAAAACCATTTTTGTAAAAAAACTTAATTTTGCTTCTTTTATAAAGATTACTGAGTGTTTGCTCTTCGGGTTGGGGGTGCATTATATTGGGTGATTCACTGTGGATGGAGCCCATTTTCTGATTCCATGTGAAGTACTATAGTCTTTATTTGTTATCACTGTTTGTTTACTATTCATGTTTCACATGTTTTTTCTCAAATTCATTTGACTCCCCTCAACTGAAAACAAAAAATAATCTCCCTTAGGCCTCTGCTGCCAACATTTGGGTTGCTAGTGGGAATATTTTCAAGAGATTGTCCACTCACATTGCACTTAGTTGTCACGAATTGTGACAGTACCTCGGTCATTCTTTGTCCTTTATGGCCTTAATATTTCAGAGGAGCACTGAAGGTTATTTTGTAGAAAATGTCTTAGATAAGTCTGTTTGGTGTTTTACAATATTCAAATGAGATTATGCATTTTTGAGAAACATCACAGAGGTGATATGTCCTTATTACATAATGTCAGGAGATATGTAATATTCTGATATCTTTTTATGGTAATGTTAATTGAAATCATTTGACTAAAGAGGTATCTATCAGGATTGTCCATAGCAAAATTTTTAATTGTTTTCATACTAATTATTAAATACTACAGGAGACATACTTTGAAAACATGTAGGCATCGTGGTTCAACTTAAATTTTATTCTGCTAATTTTAATACCCATCAGTGAATTTTGTCTGTAGCAGTCATCACTCTTGTGTTTTAATAATGATTTTCCAATTCACTATTTCTTCTGCATTAGTAATTGGAACACTTCTTTAAGAAACTGTTGCTGTTCTC